>JAHWFO010092366.1:3736152-3767389 GCA_023313115.1 Rhysida immarginata
CGACTGCTAAACTACAGAAAGAGATGAATAGCTAAGGTTTGATTCAAGACATCGAGAGAAAAAAGGGAATTGCAACAACATCAAATGTACATCTAAAGTAAGATTACATGAGTAAGAAAAAGGATGTTTGTTTGTGGGTTAGTTTGTTTGTTTGTGGGTTTGTTTGTTTTTTATATAAATCTTGATGAAACTTTGCATACTTAAACTTCAAAGCATGAGGAAGGTCACTGTCTACCTCAGACTTCTGAAAAATAATAATTATCGATAAAAAATCGATATTCATGGTTATGGCAGAGCATATTAATGAGAAATATCTCTTGTCCAACAATGCATAACAAAGTTTGTGCAACAATAGATATCAACAAAGGTGTCAACACGAAATACACCAACAATAGGCAGGGATCAACGATATTCATCTCATGACCAAAAATAAAAGGCAAAGTTTGTGGAATATAGATAAGTTTCCTGTTATTCAGGCTGTTATTAGAAAAGAGAGTTCTTAGTACTTAAGAATTTCTTGAAAATTTATAAAAATGATCAGTAACTGGAGTTAATGGAGAGTTAGCAGACTATTGAGAAAGAGTGGAAAGATGACAGAGGAAGCACTCCTTTAGCTCTGTGCTGTATTGAGCAAACGGTAAGCATGTCAATAGAAGAATCGACGACTGCTAAACTACACAAAGTGATGAATGGCTAATTTTTGCTTCAAGACATCGAAAGAAGAAAGGAAAATCCTACAACATCAAGTGTACATCTAAAGTAAAATTACGTGAGTAAAAAATTATTTGGAAAAGAAGGCATCCATTGTCAGCCTTTAAAAAAAATTTTTCGGTAAATCAAGTCCCGGTATATCACCTAGAATGGATTTTTTCAGTGAAGAGGTAAATTCCTGTTATTCGGATTTTTCTTAGAATGGATAGTCCGTTCGCTCTATATTGTAGTGATTGAGTAATTATTTAACAAAATTGGTGATTCAATTTAGCTTTTTGAGGTGGTTCTGTGCTTTTTAAAGATCATTAACGTCTAATTTGGATTATCTACTTCATTTAACATTAATGTTTGCATATTTCTCTGAAAACATAATTTATAGTAATCAAGTCTAATTAATGAGTTTATTATCATTGTGTGTGCAAAACAAAAAAGATCATAACATTGATACCTACAAGCGTAATTATCCCGGGCAATGCTGGGTCCTCTGCTAGTATATGATAAACTTGTTATTCACTGTTATGAATACAGAAGGTAAGCATTGCTGGCTTAATAATAAGAACAAACTAATTTGTTTATTACATGTACATAAAGCTAAGAATCGACCTCAATATGTTTAATCAAATGTAATAACCGTATTTAAAATTACTAAAAATAATAATGCTAATCTAAACAAATTGCTATAATAAATAATAAACAATAGTTATTAATTAAAAATAAGAAATAAAAAATAATTGACAAAATAAATAATAAATAATAAATAAAAATAAAAATAAATATAAATATTATTTTTAATTTTTTTTATTTTATTTTTATTTGTTATTTATTAAATCTTTTGTATTTCAAATGTGTATTGAATGCGAGCTTCTGTCTCGCAGCTGTAGTTGTTGTCAGCACCATAATGAGGTTTTCGAAGGACTGTAATCACATCACTGGGGATTTTTCAGGGGGAAATCCTGAGATCACGCACTTCCTTCGGAAGGGAAGTAAAGCCGTTGGTCCCGTGTAGTCGTTTGCCGGCTGCACGTTAAAGAACCCTTGCGAGGCAAAATTTGCGGCCCCTATAACGCCGTCCTGAAATGACCATAGCAGTTGAAAAGGACGTTAATACCAAACAAACTAAACCAAACATCACTGGGCAATACAGGTTCCCATCGATAGAACAAAAGACATGGGGCTCTTGCCTAATGATGACTGGGGACTCAGTATTAGAGGCGAGCATACAAAAAGACAACCAAGTAAGCCAATCGCGTTAACTTCTGTCAACTTAATATCAAACCATTTGAATTAAAGTTTTATTCAAACCTTCCACGGAACCATTACCTATAGGATGTTGTACTGGTGTAAAAAGGCTCTTAATTCCCAAGTTCTTACATACTTCTCTCGGAAGTTCTGACGTGAAATTCGAACCACTGTCGGTTAAAACTTGAATGGGTATTGAAAATCGATTAAAGACGCATGTGACTAACAGTTTGGCCACTGTGTTAACAGTCTGATCAACAAGTGGCATGGCTTCCGAATATCGTGAATAATGGTCCGTAACAACCAAGAAGTACTTGTAGCCTTCATACGATATAGTAAGTAGGCTTATGATGTACAATGCTATGTGGTAATTCAATTCGTTTTTCATTTAAAAACCTGCCCCAATAAGCGATAGGATGCTCTTTCCCTTCGAATTTCTGTAACAAATGCACGTATAATGCAACTAGCCTAATGCACGGGTAATAGCCTCTATGGAAACTGCAAAAGGTGTAGAAAAATTGGGACTTATAAGGATTGGTGCTAAAATTAAGAGCTGTTTGAAAGCTTTCTCTTCCATTCAGTTAAAAGTAAAATATTGTCTGGTTAAATTAGTTAACACTTTGGCAGAAGCATTAAATGATTTTACCATTTGGCTAATCCAAGGAAAGACTGTATGTCTTTAACAGTTTTAGGCTGTGGAATATTCTTTACAGCAGTAGTAACTTTATTAACCTTACGATAATCAACCACAAACTGATATGAACCATTTTTTTAAACAACAAGGCCGGTACGCTCCAGGGGCTCAAGCTGGGTTCAACTGGAATTTTTTGTGTATCTCTTACGGTTTTTAAGATAGAATTTGGATGTGTCCGAATTTGGATGTGTCTGAATTTAGATGATGAAAGTGCTGCATCAGATAGAGCACCCTCAAGTTCCTATTCATTCCCTACATTGGTATCCAAGATAGGAAGGGGGTAACAGACTTTTGACTCACCCTGTATAATGTCATTCTTTAAGTACTTTTTTATCATTTGTTTTATGATACCCCTCTGGGAGTAGAGAATTTGATGCCACAAACCCACAAACACCCTTCTTGATATACAGGGTGACTATAATTAAAGTTTAAGTTTCAAGACGCTATAAAAAAGAACCACTTAGTAGAATGATGTCCAATTGGAACAGCATGTTATTGAAGGAGGGGGAAAACTTATGGCATAAGTGAAAAAGTAGGTCCAAATTTTAGCAACAGATGGCACTGTAAGCATCAGAATTTCGACGACAAATAACAAATGAATTGTAAAACAAAGGCTAAGGTGTAAGTTACATGTTAAACCAACTGTACTGTTCAGTGTGCAAAGCATCCATCAAATCGTTTTTTTTAATTGCAGGAAACTGGCTACTGGTGCAGAGCTAATGGTGCGGAATCATTGTTCTTGTAAAAAAGCTTTACAAGCAGAGTGCAGTCCTTCAATGAGACACCAATGGCGAACTTCTCGGACGCGAAATGAGGAAAAGCCGTGTACCCGGCATGACAGATATTTCCATTTACATATTTTGACACTTACAGCGCCATCTGCTGCTAAAATTTGGACTTACTTTTTTTTCTTATGCCATAAGCTTTCCCCGTTCTTCAAACACATTCTATTTCAATTGGACGTCATTCTACTAAGTGGTTCTTTTTTATAGCGCTTTGAATCTTAAACGTTTATTATAATTACCCTGTGTATATAGCAAACTAGCAGAGGACTCGGCGATGCCTGGGATAATTACACTTGTTGGTAAACAGAAAAATCTCCAAAATTTAAATTGTAACTCCTAATTGGTTATATAATAATTCAATCAGTGCAACACAGAGCAAAGGGACTATCCATTCTAAGAAAAATATGAGAAACAGGAATTCTAGTTGATTTACCGGGACTTTATCAAAACTTCTTGACTTGCCTCACCACTGCAGAGCATCACCAGATACTTTAGATTCAAGTTTTTCTTGCCATTTCTTGCTCTATTTGAAACTCTCATTGTTCACATGTTTCAAATGTCTGTATAGCTTTTTTTGTTTTAGTTGCAGAGTTTCTCCGTATATTTGTTCTTTCTCCTTCCTTTCCTTACACATAAATTTTTGCCAGTTGTCTGGACGTTTGATCTGGAGGGCAAAGGAGACACAATTGGCTACTTTGCCTCATCAATAGATGCTGCTGTATTAATGTTCTGTCACTGCATCATTTTATGCTCATTAATAATAAATCATGAAAACGAACGTTCAAACATCGCAATATGAGCATCTCAGTTACCAAAAAATACACATTCCTACATAAAAAAATTTCTTACAATGATTGGACCTCTCCAAGCATGCCACTGCTTGTCTAAATAATTTCTTACTCACGTAATCTTATTTTAGATGTACGCTTAATGTTGTTGGAATTCCATTCACTTAGCCATTCACCACTTTGTGTAGTGTAGCAGTCACTCACCATTTGCTCAATACAGCACAGAGCTAAAGAAGTGCTTCCTCTTTTGTCTTTCCACTCTTTCTCAATAGTCTGCTAACTCTCCATTATCTCCAGTTACTGATGATTTTTAAAAAATTTCAACAAATTGTTACATACTAAGAACTCTCTTTTCTAAGAAATGCCTGAATAAGAGTAATTCTATGGATCAAACTTTCCCTTGCTGTGACTCCTTTGCTTCATCAATAGACGCTGCCTTATTAATGTTCTCTCACTGCATTTCATTTTATGCTCATTATTAATAACTAGCAGAGAACCCGGCGTTGCCCGGGATAATTACGCTTGTAGGTAAACAGAACAATACCAGAAAGCTAAATTAAACCTCCAAATTGGTTTAATAATAACTCAATCACTATAATACAGAGCAAAGGGACTATCCATTCTAAGAAAAATCTGAAAGACAGGAATTTACCTCTTCACTGAAAAAATCTATTCTAGGTGATATACCAGGACGTCATTTACCGGAAAAAAAAATCTTTTAAGGGCTCAAAATGGATGGACCTCTCCAAGGTTGCCTTCTAGTCTAAATAATTTTTTACTCACGTAATCTTACTTTAGATGTACACTTGATGTTGCAATTTCTTTTCTTCTTTCAATGTCTTGAAGCAAAAATTGGCCATTCATCACTTTATGTAGTCGAGCGGTCGCCGGTTCTTCTATTTACTTGCTTAATATTTGCTCAATACAACACGGAGCTAAAGGAGTGCTTCCCCTATCGTCTTTCACTGTTTCTCAATACTCTGCTAACTCATTATCTCCAGTTACTGATCATTTTTAAAGATTTTCCAGAAATTGTTAAGTACTAAGAATTCTCTTTTCTAAGAAAAGCCTGAATAACAGGAATTCTATGCATTGAATTCGATATTGCACAAACTTTGCCTTGCATTGTTGGTCATGAGACATAGTATTGGTGCATCACGTGTTGACACCTTTGTTGATACCTATTGTTGCACAAACATTTATTTGCATTGTTGGTCATGAGATATATATTGTTGGTCTGTGCAGAGTGTTTGTGAATTGCTTGTTGATACCATTGTTGTTACTTATTGTTGCATTGTCTTGCATTGTTATTCATGAAATATTTCTCATTTTTATGCCCTGCCATAACCATGAATATCAATTTTTTATCAATAAATATTATTTTTTCGAAATCTGAGGTAGACGGTCATGTATGCGAAATTTTATCAAGATCGGGAAAAAAGGTAGATTTGTATAAAAACAAAAAAACAAACATCTTTTTTTATATAGAGAGAGAGTTTCTTGGAAACAAACGTTCAATCAGCGCATTATTAATATCTCAGCTTCCAAAGTATAAACATTCTCACAGAATGTAGTGAAATTGTATTTTTATGAAATGTTTGGATCTGTAGTGCTACCAAATAAGCTAAATGATAACACATGAAAAAAATAAATTAAAAATAAACACATATTGGGTTAAATTTTGCAATATCTAAAAAATAAACACATGAAAACGCTTAGAATTAAAACAGTAAATACTCTTAATGAAAATTCGAAAAAAAATTTTTTTAAAGGCTCACAATGGATGGACCTCTCCAAAGATGCCACTGCTGGTCTAAATAATTTTTTACTCATGTAATCTTACTTTAGATGTACACTTGATGTTGTTGCAATTCCAACACTTCTCTCAATGACTTATAGCAAAACTTAGCCATTCATCACTTTGTGTAGTCTAGCCAATTTTACTTTTACCATTTGCTCAATACAGTACGGAGCTAAAGGAGTGCTTCCTCTTTCGTCTTTCCACTTTTTCTCAATAGTCTCCTAACTCTCCATTATCTCCAGTTACTGATGATTTTTTCAAGAAATTGGTAAGTACTAAGAACTCTCTTTTGCAAGAAAAGCCTGAAAAACCGGAATTCTATGCATTGTTACAAATTGAAAATTATCCATATTGCACAAGCTCTGCTTTGCATTGTTGGTCATGAGATATATTTTGCTCATCCTTGAATACTGTGGTGTATTGCGTGTTGGTGATATTGTTGACACCTAATGTTGCACAAACGTTTCCTTACATTGGTCATGAAATATATATATTGTTGGTCCGTGCACAGTGTTTGTGAAGTCAGTGTTGTTAAAAATTATTGTTGCACAAAATTTGCCTGCATAGTTGGTCATGAGATATTTCTTATTAATACGAGGTCTGTTCAAAAAATACGTAGACTGACGTCATAAAACAAAATATACTTTATTCAGAAGTTACACATCTGGGTCCCCTTCAAAGTACTCCCCTCCCCGACGCACACACTTACCCCAACGGTGTTTCCACTTTTGGAAACAGTCCTGGAACGCTTCTTTTGTGATGTCCTTCAGGCCTTCGTCGCATTTGCCTTTATGTCGGGAATCGTCTCAAATCTCCTTCGTTTCAAAGGTCTTTGAGTTTGGGAAACAAGAAGAAGTCACAAGGAGCGAGGTCAGGTGAGTAGGGTGGGTGAGGAAGAACAGTGATCGAGTGTTTGGCCAAAAACTCTCGAGTTCTGAGGGCTGAATGGGCTGGAGCGTTGTCGTGATGAAACAACCAGTCACCTCTCGTCCACATTTCTGGCCTTTTCCACTCGTCCAGTGGCAGTTTTTCCGAGTTTAACACAGAATTTCACAGCAACTCATTCAAGTCACTCATTCTAGAAATCCGCCAAGCGAAAAAAACACACTTCACAAACAACCGCGTAGCTAATCAACCAATACTGATATTTGCAATCAAAAAACTGCCTTGTAATCAGCGGATCTGTCAGAAGATGGCGACACCAAGCGATTTTGATTGGGACCAACAGGGCCCGCGCAATTCAAACAGTCTACGTATTTTTTGAACAGACCTCGTATAAGTTGCCATAATCATGAATATCGATTTTCTTATCAATAATTGTTATTTTTTTGTAATCTTAAGTACACAGAGACCTTCCTCATAGTTTGGCGGTCAAGGGTGCAAAATTTCAGCAAGATCGGAATAAATCTGTAGAGGAGGTAACGACCCTAACATGAGTGCCCAGGTGGGAGTGGGGACCCTCACACGTTTCCAGTTGGCAGGTTATGTTGCAGATTGGACTCCTTTAGGTGGAAGACTGTGTTTCCTGAGGCTTCAAATAGGGAAACGGTCTTTCTCATTATTTGTTGCATATGCTCTGAATGCAGTTACAGAGTACCCACTTTTCTAGATGAAGTTGATGTTGCTCTTAGCAGGAGAGGGAGCACAAATTCTGTCATCCTGGTAGACGACTTCAATGCTCACATAGGGGCTGATGACCAAACGTGGGAAAAGGAGTGCATTGAGGAATGGTGAAGTCCAAGAAGCTGTCATGGCAAGGAAGGAAGCCTATTTGCTATGGCTTGCAATTAAGTCAGCTTAGTGTCGAGTGCGGTACACTAAGGCATGAAAAGCAGCAGGGAAGACAGTATCAAAAGCTAAAGCCAAGGCCTGGTTGAAGTTCGGGGAGAAATTGGTGGCAGACTATGGTTCGGCAAACAAGGTATTCCGGCAGACCGTGCGCCGCCTCCATGGAAAGAAGTCTCTCTCATCACAAACTATCATGAGTTCAGATGGGAGGCTTCTGAAAATGGAGGAGAGCGTGTTGCATAGGTGGAAGTAATATTTTGTATCTCTTCTTAATCCGGTGGCAGTAACAACTGAGGAACATAAGGTGCACCTTCAAGAAGAGAATACTCATGTTACTCAAGAAGAGAAGTCGGGAAATATTCGACTCCAAACTGTTGGAGGAGCAGTGTGGTTTCCGACCTGGCCAAAGCATGATGGATCACATCTTTGCTTTAAGGCAAATCATTGAAAAATCCTGGGAGTATGCAGAAGAGGTCTATGCCTGCTTTGTTACTATCGAAAAAGCATATGACAGAGTTCCTCGGGAGGGGATCTGGCAAGTTTTGCAAGAGTATGGAGTGGATGGACAACTACTGGTTGCTGTCATATCTCTATGAAAGCTCTGATGGCATTAAGTCAAGACTGTTCACCGCGGGTGTTGGACTCCACCAAGGGTGCATACTGTCACCACGCTTGATCATTATCTGTATGGACTGGATAGACAGGGGTAGGCGATGGGCGTGTTTGTGTTAGTCGACTGCCTGGTGGAGTGGTTTCTTTTTGCTGACGACCTTGTCCTCCTTGTATCTTCTTACACGAACCTTCAGCATGCACTAGACCAGTTTGCAACCAAAGGTGAAGAAGCAGGGATGAATATCAGTGTGGCTAAAATTGAGGGTCTGGTCCTTTCAAGACAGCCTGGTGAGTATGCTCTCCATATTAGGGGAGCCTCATTGAGGGCAGGTGGAAAATTCAAGTATCTCAGGATTGCATTCACGAGTGATGGACGACAGGAGAAAGAATTGGAAGCTTGGATTGGTGCAGCAAGCTGTGTCAGTTGTTAACTGTGGCGTTCCATGGTAACAAAACGCGATCTGAGTAACAAAGCCAAGCTCTCCATCTTCAAATCTATCTTTGTCCCCATTCTCACCTATGGTCATGAGTGAGAATAGATCTCAGTGGCTCTAGAGTGCACAGCAGCATAATAAGGGAGTCTTTAGGTGTTGAGCTGCTACTTCTCTGCATTCACAGATCTCAATGGCGCTGGTATGGCCACGTGATACGGATACCCAAACTAGTCTTCTTCAGCAGTTGTTATTTTCCAAGCCGATGGGTTAGAGACCAAGGGATGGTTTAGAACCAGTTGGCTAGACTACATGGAGAATCTGGGTTAGAGTCGCTTGGGTATTACCAGGGAGGACATGCGCCTGATGGCGGAAGATCGCGATCGCTGGATATCCTCCGTAGGACTGCTCCTCCTGCAACCTTAACGGATAAGCGGGTTTGAAAAGTAAGTAAATAAGTAAGTATATATCTGATCTTATAAATAAGTATCCCATGCAGCTACATATCTCAACAAGCTTGTATATTTCAACCCCTACATTTATTTTGTAATAGTAAGCAGAAATATTTATCAGAGTATAATAAAAAATGAGATTTAGACTTACTCAGAGCACTGGAGCAAAAAACGAGAAATTTTTCATATTTCGCTTGCACTGACGCCTCCATTACACAATACTGCAGTCCATAACGGGAAAAAACATTTCAAAACACAGCAGAAGATACTCCTGCTTTCGATGTCTTGATTATTTTTAAATGGAATTGAAAAATATTATAGTATTTCAATAAAAAACCGAGCCCTTGCAATCGTCCTTCCCCGCCCTCCTGTCACTACGTCACTTTTGGCTGCGCCATTGCATTACGTCACGAACCTCACTAGAGAGAACAAAAGAAAATTGAACTTCACGCCATTGCTTGTAATAGAGGGAGTTAGTCACGTGGGTAATGCATGCGATAGCTGTTTGATGCTATCAAATGACGTGTTTACGTTAGGGAGTTCAAATTAGAATTTGACAGAAATTCAAATGAAAATTCATAGAAAAATACCTTACAAATTTTTTTAAAAAAATTTCTTCACCCTTCTGTCATGAATAAAACCAGCTAAAATGTGACTATTTTCATTTTTCATGAACTTTCGTGTATAAATTCTGAAAAAAATTTGAAACTGCGTATTTCATTTCTGTGACATTATTTAACGATTTCTATTAATTTTTCATAAACATTGAAATATATAATAAGAAAATGTAATAAATGATATAAACCAACAAACATCTATGATTTATTACAAAAATATTCCGTCCAAAAGAATCATTTATTCATTTAAAAAAAAAGTTTCTCGAGTTATCACAGAAATCAATTTTTCCTTCAAAAAATGGCGTGACATAAGATGGTTAAGCACTTTTATCTTATCTTCGAGCAGCTGATATATGATGGAATGAATGTTATGAATGGCAGCGATTTCACTCTTAATTTATTCGCTCTGCCACTTCCAATTATCTTTCCTTTACTCACTCCAATTATAATTGGTAATGTATAAGTAGCATTCAAAAAGGTGGGAGCCAGAAACAGAAACAGTACCTGTATGTCAGAAGTATTGGCCCTGGCTGTTGAGGCACTTGTCCCACTACAACAAAAGGTGGTCATCAAATTCCCAGGGTTGCCTTGTGAACCAGTTCCGTACTGCTTAATGCCGTCATCCGAGGTGAATTGTTTGCCCCTCAGAGCCTTTTTAAGGAACCAAAATGGCTTAATTGCAGGGAGAGACGTCCGGACTATATGGAGGGTGCATAATCAGCTAATGACAGCCGTCCTTCCCTGAACCACTTGTGCCACACATTGACCCTTGCAAGAGAGGTGCAATGTTCACCTTACACTTGTGATATTCTTCGAATAATGTCCATTCTCCCTACTCCTTCCGCTGTCAGAAAACAAACAACACCTCTTTGCTCTTCTTTTGACGCATACATTTCACTTATTCACTGCGTATATAACGCGAATGACCTTTGGGCGATTGACGCTTGCTTCAGCTTACTTTGTATAGTCACATGACTTCCACCATCACCCTCTAGCGGCAGGCTGTGAATTTCCGCGCTTTTGTCAGAACCACTCTTTGTTACACACCCAACGATATCACTGTTCTGTCACCGGTTTGCACATTCCAGACTACGGCTCGTTTCTTTTTGAATGCTAATCTATATATATAATAAAATAGTAGAGGCAAAAAATTTACAATCAATGTTTTAGAGAAAAAGTGATTGCTACGTGTACTATAAACGATACTGAAGCTCAAACAACAGTTTTTAGAATTTTTGTCTGTTTATTATGTTACTAACTCCAAAACGGCTCATCACAGCCAAACAAGTCATGTATAAGAAAATTCGCGTTAATGAAAGGAGTATGTACAGGTCGAGTTTATTGAGGTTGGTTCGCTGGTTTGAAAATTACAGCCAAAAAAATTAATATCTTGAAAAAGCTTTACACAGTTGGCATAAAATATATGTTAAGGCTTAATTTAGGGTACTCTCTAAGTACGCATAATTTTTAATTGGTTCTGCTATTTGCCATTTCAGAGGAGTTAGCTGCACAAAACTGGTCACATACATACGTAGAGACGGAATTTTATTTTCTCAAAATTTCAACATACTGTATCTTTTCGAATCATGAGTTTTTAAGTTGATTTCAGGAAAAAAAAATTGAGTTTCTGAAACGAACACATAGGCCTTCACTCTTAGAGAATGGCAGGCTAATACTGAAAGAGTATCATAATTTTTTGGCCATCACATGAATTCTATTCAACCATAAAATATAGTCGTAAATTAATTTGTCTTCCTGAACTCGATTTATCTGGGGAGGTTTCTTAATAAGAAAGGGAAATGCTCGTCACTGAATAATCACGAAATCTCGGGAATCTTGCACGCGATTTTTATCTATTTCGACATTAACACAGATGAAGTCGCGGGTAGCAGCTGGTTGGTAATGTAATTACCAAAAAATATGTGTCTCAGTTGAGTTGAATGGTGGTCCATTCTTCGAGAATATGTTCGAAACATCCGCTCTGTTAATGTACTTATTATTAACTAGCTATTTTTAGATAAATAACTGTTAAGTTTATTTTATTTATGCTATTAATTATTTTGTTTCTTGAACTTTCGTGTCACCCTGGGACCTAATACGTCCGCCTCGGCCATACTGGCCCTGGTCCGGAAACAACTATACAGGGTGATTCTGAAAAAGTGTGTATAACTATAAACAATGACAGAGGTGACCAGAATGAAAAATTCTTTTATACAATATGGGTTCGAATTTGAACGCTAACTGAGATATGAACGAAAAAAAAAATGCCGCCACCAAGATCAACAAGTCAATAACTCAGGTTCTGCAATGTCTAGAATAATGAGTTTTGGAGGAATAATCGGGTACATTAAACTCTGTCTACTGTTAAAGTTTGATCGAATTCCAACAAATAGTTTCCGAGTTACGCACTCAAAAACGTAACATTCTTGTTAGTACTATATGTGAACACTGTTGTGTCTATTTACCAATTGGGTGTCACTGTATAAACCATTAGCAAGTGGAGAATACGGTGTTGTAGGGTGAAGTTCTATTAAAAACGTTAGCACGTATATAAAAGATAGAGCGAATCTTAATGTACACTGCTTTGCAATGAAATTGCCCCACCCACAAGGAGTTATCCGAATGAGCCAAAAGTAGGTATACAGCATGAGATACATTTGAACACACCTTTATAACGTTATGGAGTCAGGTGCACTCGTTTGTACAGGGTGTCCCAACAGAAAACGGCATGATTAAGTTGTGGCACCACTTCTAGCGGCGATGCATTGTTCCAGCCGCAAGTGTAGGTGATCATACAGGTGGTGAATATCATCATGGGGTACATCTGCCCAGGCCTGGTGAACCTTCTGTGTCAGTTCATTAAGACTGTGGGGTGATCGTAAACGATTTCTCACCATGTCCCACACGTCATCAATTGGCGATAGGTCTGACGATAGGTGCTCATGTTTCCCATGTGCGGTATGGCATTATCTTGCTGAAAGACTGCGCCAGATATGGTGTGCAGAAAGGGCAATAATACGAGCTGCAGAATCTCTGTGACATACCATGCTGCTGTCAGGGAGCCTTGGATGGTGACTAAAGACATTCTGGTATTGTAGCCGATGGCACCCAAGACCATGATCCCGGATGTTGGTCCACGATGGCAATACCGGACGCATTGTTCATTGGCACGTTCCAATGGTCTGCGCCTAACCCATCCGCGTCTGTCATCGGTGTCCAAACAAAAGCAGGATTAGTCGCTGAAGACCCCGGGGTGCCATTCCATTCGCCAGCCCACTCGTTTACGACACCATTGCAGTCATATCGCGCGGTGCTCAGGTGTCAAAAGAAGACACAACAATGGACGCCTGGCAGACATTGTCGTGGCATGTATCCAGCGTGCTATTGTCGTTATTGACACTGGAGCAGTACCGGGAATAGTGATGTTGTCGCAGGGTGATGTTTCTGTCCGCTAGCGCTGTTCGCAGTATATGCTTATCGGTACGAGCTGACGTGCTTCTGAAGGGACCCAGAGCTTGGTCTTATGGAATGTTTGCCTTACTCTCGCCATTGCCTCCAACATCGGCCTGCCGTCTGTCCGTCCCGCGACACATGGACAGCAATCTGTCTGGTGGACCATCCAGCCTCGGAGAGGCCAATAATCCGACTTTGTTCAAAGTCCGTTAATTGCGTGAGCGGTTGTCTGTGTCGTCGTCGTGGCATTGAGACCATTGTGTGGATTAGAGTACTGTACGTTTACAAGACAGTGGCTTCCTCCCTGTTGCATGGAACCAGCAACAGATATCTCATGACCAACAATGCAAGGTAAAGTTTGTCCAACAATAGGCCCGTCATGTTCGCATCAACAATAGTCTCAATGCGCAATTCACCAATACAATGAGCACAAAATTATTCAAAGAATTATAACAATGAACATAAAATGATGATGCAATGACAAACATAATAGTCCCTTCGCTCTATATTGTGTGATTGAGTTGTTATTTAACCAAATTGGAGGTTGTTCTGTTTACCTACAAGCGTAATTATCCAGGGCAACGCCGGTTCCTCTGCTAGTAAAGATTAATGTTCGTGGGTTTGTGGGTCGGTGGGTTTGTTTCTTATACAAATTTACAGTTTTATTCCGATCTTGATAAAATTTTGCATAATTGACCGTCAAAGCATGAGAAAGGTCACTGTCTATCTCAGCCTTTGAAAAAATAATTAGTGTCGATAATAAATCGACATTCATAATGATGGCAGGGCATATTAATGAGAAATATCTCATGACCAACAATGCAAAGCAAATTTTGCGCAACAACAGTTTACAACAATGGTATCAACACGCAATTCAAAACACTCTGCACGGACCAAAAATGTATAAACCATGACCAACAGTGCAAGGAAACTTTGTGCAAGAATAAGTATCAACAATGGTATCAACACGCAATTCAATAAAACTATGCAGGGATCAACAATATACGAGGCATGTTTTTTAAGTAAGTACCGTTTTGGAATTAAAAAAAAGACGTGCAAAGATATCGCAATAATTTTATTTTTACATGAAAGCCTGTACCTTAATCTACTTTTCTACATAATTTCCGTGAATATTGAGGCACTTGTCATAACGTGGCACCAGTTTTTGAATACCCTCCTCATAAAATTCTGCCGCCTGACTTGTTAACCACTGTATCACAAATGTTTTGACTTCGTTATCGTCTTGAAGACGCTGACCACCCAGGTGTTTCCTCAAGTGCAGGAACAAATGGTAGTCGCTGGGCGCCAGATCAGGGTTGTATGGAGGATGATCTAGAGTTTCCCATTTAAAACATTTGATGAGATCTTTGGTCCGATTAGCCACATGTGGACGGGCATTGTCATGCAGCAAAACGATACCCTTACTCAACTTGCCACGTCTTTTGTTCTGGATTGCACGACGCAGATTGTTCAATGTCTCACAATAAGACGCTGCATTGATTGTCTCATTACGAGGCAGAAACTCCACTAGCAATACTCCTTTTCTGTCCCAAAAAACTGTGCACATGATTTTCCGGGCAGAAATTGTTTGCTTAAACTTCACTTTTTTGGGTGATGATGAATGTCGCCATTCCATGGATTGTTGTTTCGTTTCTGGTGTGACGAAGGCCACCCATGTTTCGTCACCAGTAACAATTTGGTCTAAAAAATCTTCACCTTCATTGTGGTACCGCTCAAGGAAAGTCAATGCACTGCCTAAACGTTGGGTTTTGTGCAAATCCGTCAACATTTTTGGAACCCAACGTGAACACAATTTCCGGTAATTCAAGTTCTCGGTCACAATGCGATACAAAACACTACGAGAATATTGAGGAAAGCAGTCGCACAATGATGAAATTGTAAAGCGTCTGTTTTCTCTCACCTTTTCGTCCACTTTTTGCACCAAATCTTCATTAACGACCGAAGGACGCCCACTCCGTTCTTCATCATGCACATTTGTGCGGCCATCTTTAAATACTCTCACCCATTTCCTTACCATTCCATCACTCATAATGTTTTGTCCGTACACTTCACAGATCTCACGATGAATATCGATCGGTTTTACGCCTTTAGCACTAAGAAATCGTATAACAGCCCGTACTTCACAATCGGCGGGACTCACGATTGTCGGAGGCATCTTAAACACTCAGTAAACAACGTATACAATGAAGGATCAGACTGTAATGGCGTCAGTGCGTAGACAAGAGATGTAGTTAACCAGCGCGCATGCGCGGAACGCCGACCGTAGCGCTGCGGCGGCGGAATCGCAAAACGGTACTTACTTAAAAAACATGCCTCGTATATCTCAAGACCAACAATGCAAGGCAAAGTATGTGCATTTTAAATGAGGGTCAATTTGGAACTATGCATAGAATTCCTATTATTCAGGCATTTCTTGGAATTGCGAGTTCTTAGTACTTAACAATTTCTTGAAAATCTTTAATAATGATCAGTAACTTGTGATAATGGTGAATGAGCAGGCTATTGAGAATGATTGGAAAGATGACAGAGGAAGCACTCCTTTAGCTCCGTACTGTATTGAGCAAATTGTAAACATGTCAATAGAAGAATGGGCGACAACTAGTGATGAATGGCCAAGTTTTGCTTCAAGACATCTAGTGCAACAACATCATGTGTACATTTAAAGTAAGATTACGTGACTAAGAAATTATTTAAGCTAGCTGTGGCATACACCCAGAGGTCCATCCATTGCGAACATTTTATTTTTTTTTATTTTATTTAATGGAAGCACTCACGCAGAGTAAAACTACAACGATAAAAAGCACAATATCTATAAGATTTAAAAGACGATAGAGATAGTAAGGGTTAATCTAAGCCCTAACGATGTACAACGGACACTAAGAATTAAACAAGCCAAACCAAGCCAACTACGCGTAAATCATATATTGCTTCAGGTTACGTTTGAAAAGATAGCAAGACAGGATACACTTGAGGGAAGTACAAAGGGCAGCCATATTCAGATAAAAGGTAAATTGTTCCAAAGGGATATTGCACTATAAGAAAACGTACTAGATAAAAACGTTGTCGTTTGAAAAGGAAGCTCGAAATGGTAACGACGAGTTTGTCGGACTCTATCACCTGTTTTAAAGCAGTCTCAAACAAAATTTGCAGGCTGGTTCTCATAACGAATGTCAACTCCAATTCAGTCAGGAGTGCAACTTTATAAATGATTTCAATAGTTGATAATTTATTAAGAACACACGCCTGCGTGACCGAATCCAGCTTATTAATTTTAATGGCAACTCGTATAATAGTGTTATAAGCTAGTGTTAGGCGTTTAATGTTCGCCTTCGATGTGGATGACCAAAATACTGCTCCATAAGCAAAACTTGGGACAATGGCCATATTAATATATTGAGATAATTGTTTCACGTTGGAAAAAGTTCTTAATCTTTTGACAAGATAAATTTTACGACGCAAGATACTGATTAAATAGTCAATCATAACATTAAAACGTAAGTTGGGATCAAAACTGATGCCCAATATCTGAATTGGATTATTCGTTGCATCTCCTTTAGTGAATACTCGGATGTTAGTTTCCTCCATGTTAAGCGTAATGCCTCTAGTTTTAAACCATTCAGACATGTAACGGAAGTCTTGATTGAGGCATTCAAGAGTTTTCAAATACTACTCACAAGAAAATGAGGTAAATAAATAATTATTATCAACATAGCTTAAAATCTGCGTGATAAATTGATGATTATAGAGAGAAGCTCTTGATTCATAAAGTAGCTGTTGATGCATAAAGTAGCGGTCCTAGGCTAGAGCCCTGAATGATCCCGCGGGTGGAGGATTTCGAGATAAGAGCTTGGTATGAAATGATATTAGACCTCTCATAGAAGTAGTCTTTAAAGAGTTCCAAGAAAGTCTTCGAAACTTCTAAGGTTTCAAGATCGCCTAATAGTTGGGGCCTAGAGATAGAATCAAAGGCTTTAGATAAGTCGGTCTGTGCGATAAGGAAACTCTTACCTCGATCGAGGGCGCGGATTGCCTTTAGATAACTTTATAAAGGCACCTAGGTCACTTTATGACCAGGCCTACTTTCCCTTTGAGAAGGAGAAATAGTTGACCACAAATAATCCACAATAGTACTGAAAACTGCCTTCTCCACTATTTTTGACAGGGGGGCCAGAACAAATATAGGTCGATAGTTAACTATGTCATGAGGATCACCCTTCTTAAATGTAGGATTGACTTTTGCAGTCTTAAGAGCAGATAGGAATATTTTATGCTTGATTATCTTGGTGCAAAGTATATAAATCATATATAATCCGGTAGCATTAAGGTTTTTACTTATTTTGTCAAACATAATGCTTGTCAACTGTCAACTGTCAGCTGCTTGTGGAAGTTTCGAGAGACAGGTACAATATTAAATCGCACTGGAAGAGGTCGAAAACGGTGTACAAGCAAGCGCCAGGATCGGTCACTCAGGGAAATTTGAAAGAAAAAAGAAGCTATACATCCAAGGAACTAAATAAGCAATGAGACACTTGGTGTCGCAAATCGCAAGCAACGCCGTAAATTAAACCTCAAACTAAGCTGAATGGCGTGGCACTGCTTAGCACGAGCCAAATTTGGGCGACTGTGTTCACGCGGCGCGGCCTGGCTAGTTCCCCCGCTCCCCACTATCACATTTGAACATTTCAATAACATGGCAATAAAAACATATGCAGCAAAACATTACTGAAACCCACGTACATATTTTGAAACGGAAAAATAGAAGTTCTCGGATGAGTTGATGATTATATAATTTTTATTAACGACGTGAGATGTCAAATGATACGACCCTTAATTTTTACTGATTGAACTAACTTTAAAAAAAAAGTTTTCGAATTTTCATTATGAATTTTTTCTGTATTAATTCTAAGCGTTTTTATGCGTTTATTTTTAAGATATTGCAAAAATTATTAAAAAAAAGAGTCCAAGCCACGCCGGGGTTATCACCTAGCTTATTTGGTAGCACAGCAGATCCAAACATTTCATAAAAATACATTTGGACTATATTCTCTGTGAACATGAATATTTTTGTGAGATGGTGATAATGCGATGATTGACCGTTAGTTTCCAAGAATTATTAATAATGAGCCTAAAATGATGTAGCAGTGACAAGACATAAATAAGGCAGCATCTGTTGAGGAGGCAAAATGTCACACGTGTCTCCCTTGAGTTCCGTATCAGAAGTCCGGACGATCAGCAAAAATTTATGTGGCTGGAAAAGAAAAAGAAAGAACGAGTATTGATTAGAGAAACTCTGCAGCTAAAACAGAAAAGGCTATACGGGCATTGGAAACATTCGTTCAACGAGAATTTCGAATAGAGTAAGAGGTTTTAAGAGCTTCTACGTCAAGGGCAAGAAAAACTTGGGTCTAAAGTATCTAGTGAATTTCCCCGGTGATGAAGATGGAGATTGTTTTAATCTGAGGCAAGTCAACAAGAGGTAAAAAAAAGTGCCGTCATATCAGCTAGAATTACTGTTTTTCGGATTTATCTTAGAATAGATAGTCCTTTCGCTCTCTGTGGTAATGATTGATTTATGATTTATCCAATTTGGAATTATAATTTAGGGTAAGTCGGGGAAAAGTGGATAACGGGGGAAGTGGATATTGATATTCTGTTATCGCGAAAAAAAATTTTAAGATCGGATTTCGCTCATTTCGCTTAAGTTATTTTCGTTTCCATCGATTCGACAGTCCACGATCAACGGGAAGAAAAAAAATTTTCTTCCAGTAGTAGCATCCAGCTTGGTGAGTAAAATATCTATCATCTAAGACATGATAAATGTCATTCTGATCTAAAAATTTGAATAACGATTGTAAAAATGTACTTTTTTTTTGGTGGAGGTGTAATTGAATGAAGCCATAGCCTCACTGTTTGCCCACTAGCAACATTATAGGCATTTATCCACCTTCCTCCGGTGTCCAGGGGAAGGTAGATTGATGAGGGCATTGATAACTTTATTTTCTCTCAAACGGAGTATTGATCTTTCATTTTGAAAATTCTTACAAATGTTGCTTTTGGTCAATCATATTTTTTAAAATAATTTTTTTTTTTCACTTACAATTTATAATTGTCAGTTTGGCTTGAACTTATCTACTTTCCCCCGGCTTACCTTCCACTTCTTGAGATTGTTCTGCTTACCTACAAGTGTAACGCCGAGTGACGCCGGGTCCTCTGCTAGTAATTAAGTAATCATTAAATAAGATAAAATAATAAAAAGAATTAAAAAAATTTATTTCTTCTTCTCTTAAAAATTACTAGAATATATATAACTAATGATCCCAAATTTGACAAAAAAGTTTTTCGCCGATGTATTACCAATGTAAGAACAAAAATTATTTTTGCATGTCTATATCTCAGGATAAATTTCCTCCACTGACCGACGTTTTCGACCGACACTCGAATGCACGTGTGAAGACATCATTCGGGCGATTTCACGGACGGACAAACGCTCTGACCGTGTGAAGCAAGCCTTTCATAAACCACGTTTTCCAGTCGCGGGGGGCATTCGGTAAAAAGCTGCGCTGGGAATCTGGGAGTGTGGTCAGAGCCCGAGATACTTAGCTTTTCGTTTATTTTATTTGGCAGTTAAACAGGGTATAGAATACACAGAGGCATTATGGTATTTATTTCCGTAATTACCTCCGTACTTTAGAAGCGCTATATACCCATGGCGGCTCCTTTTAACTAGCCGATGAAGTGCATCGTTGTACATGAAAATGCATCTCAGAAATATAAGGTCCCCTGACTGTAGCTGAGGAAGATGTTTTCCCAGTGATTTGTAAAATAAAGGAATGGCTAGTGTCACCGTTTGCTGATTCAAAATATTTATAATATCGTTAAACGGGGTTATTTGCACCTAGAAGAATTTACGCCTCTCTTGAAAAAAAATTCAACGTTGCTTAGCACCTGTCAGCTCTTGTATTTTGGACGTTCTTTACTAAACATTTTCATATGGGTGTGGTTATCCATTTGTCTACTTTCACGTATCTATGCTGCTTGATTTTTTGCTGGAATTTTTTTCCTGAAGAAAAAGTTGTATTTTGCTCATTAAAGACTAAATGAAAAGGAATATTTCATTTATTTATGTATAGAATTAGTTGTTGTTTAAATCATATCTACAGAATTTTACAAAAATGATTATTTATAGTAAAACTTTTATACGATCGACGTTAATTTTGTAGTTAAGATATGAACAAAACAGGGGCTAATTTGCATCCCCTGAAAGTTTTATAATGGAAAGGTAGTGGAAAGTCACCAGCAGTATTTTTTTACTATGTTTTAAGCTCAAATAAGCTCAATATCTACTTATTAGGTTTAAAATAAAATAAATCGTAACAATAAAATAAAGTTGATAACAATAAAATAAATATTGCTGGAGGAGGAGATATGGAGATTACTTGACGTGACTGAAGCACTGGAAGAATGCCTGGAATCGATCAAATATGAAAACGCAAAATTCCAGATCAATTAATATACATAGAAGAATAATAAACCTTAAAATAAAACAACAACGTGTAAATATTTTATTGCTATAGTCATACCAAAAATCATGCCAATTTGTTAGTTGTCATTTTAAAATATTAAAGCCATTTTTTGCACTTTTGTGAATTTTGATTATTTTTCCCTCTTTAATATCTGAAGAATCTCCTTACTGTAGTGCTAATGTTAACAGAATGAATTTTAATTTTTATACTGCATCCAAGCTTTAATCCGTCTATTACAATGGATGTATATGATTTATATATATATATCGCTCTTAAATTCATGTGCAAGTATTTTTTACATATTTGTATTATTTCTAGGTTTTCTATTTGTTTATTACATTCTATTTGTTTATTACATGGGTGATGGACGTGAGTGGGTGATGTGCTTTCGTAAATAGCAATTTTAAATATTTGCATTTTCAACATTAGCATTTTTTATTTAGCAGTTTTCAAACAAGGAAAAAATTCTGCCACTAAAAAAGGGGTCTGAAAGGGCTACAATAAATAGTATATTAGGTGGTGCAAAGTAACGTGTTCCTATGGTATATTTTGCACCATTTTTATAAAATTAATAAAAATTAAAAAAACATTTGTTATGGCTTTTTTATGGTAATAAAACTGTGTTCACATTGTCTGATAACATATCAACATCATTTTCAAAGTTCATTTTACAAATTTGCTCTGCCTTACAGGAGTTTTCTTTAAAAC
Source organism: Rhysida immarginata (assembly GCA_023313115.1). Lineage (NCBI taxonomy): Eukaryota > Metazoa > Arthropoda > Chilopoda > Scolopendromorpha > Scolopendridae > Rhysida > Rhysida immarginata. The sequence continues at coordinate 3,757,776 of JAHWFO010092366.1, forward strand.
TCAAATGTGGTGCAAAGTAACCCCGTTTTACGGAACTTAAAAATGTACCTAAAGTTAATGTCGGTCGTGTTCATTTATTCCTATAATTTCAACGATAGTTCTAGCAAAGGAAAACAGCACAAATATCTTTTGTAATCAATAAAAATACTACATTCCTTCGGTGGTAGTGGTGTGCGGGGGACAAGGCAAAAGTTACGTTAGTCTACAAGGGGGGGAAGGAGGGGTCAAAAGGGGCCAAAATGGGACGACTTGGTTTATAGATGCATCCTTATACCTAGATTATGAAATTTTACCTTGTGTTAGTTGTCCTGCTGTGACTTCTGCTACTTGTCGAATTGCTTTTGTTCCTCCACGTGAGTTTGGTGAACCAAGAAGTAAGAAGGTCTATGTCCCCCGAAAACTTTCTATTCAGGCTGCCGTTTCTGCTCTGCGAATCGTGGGAGATACTCGACTTGCGTATGAAGAAGTTAGCAGACCGTTGGGCGGAGGAAAAGGCACGTCCAGACGTCAGTTCGTAGACGGAGTTCCTGGGTAGGGCGGATCCCTGCGGGAGCTGACGAGTGAAGAACGGGAAGGAGCAGCTGATCCGTCTTCCTGCCACTGTGCAGCCGACCTTAGGGGAACCCGGCGGGGCCGAATAAGTGGAGCCGAGGAGCTCGGCAGTGGCCGTGGCCGTGGCGGCCGCTGTCAACAGGCCCGGAGAGAGCGGGGACGGAGGGATGCTGTTTTGCTGCTGCAATTGTTGATGCTCCTCGGCCTCCTCCATTTCGCACCCTTGCGGCTTACGAGGGCGGATCTTCTTCGGGAATTTATCGTAGTTTTTGCTGGGACATCGCCTGTTGAAGCGATCGTGTTGGTCATCTTCGTCGCCCCACGAATTGACTCCTTTAACTACGACCACGTTCCGTCGATTATACAAACTGAACATCACTCAAGTAATCGAAAACATAAAGAGAAATTTCAACTAAATCAGTTTTGCTATCTATTTAATGGATTATTTTCCCACTTACGCTTAAAATTATTGCAAACATTCAATTAGCGTGTTTCATTTTTAAAAAAGTGGGAAATAAAAGAGTGAGAAATATTACATCAAATCTATGCAAGCACACGGACACACACACACGTATACACACACGCACACACCCATAGCCACTTAATCTATTAGCACTTTCTTATAGGGATCCATCTTCACGTGCTTTCCAGCATGTACTATACACAGGCCTGAATATCCAGCACAGCAAATTTTAAATGAACAGCACTCTCCTTTCTCATCTCAACCTACTTAATGGTCGATAGCAGGTATGAAACGAGGAAGCAGATCGAGCACGGAGTCACGTGAGGATAGAGCACTCTCATTAGTATCGTCTGCGTGGGCGTCCCTCTAGCGAATAAACACGAAACATCCAACCCGATGAAGTTATTCCATATTCCATCAAAACAATAGGAAATTATGATTTCTTAAGTTCAGGGTGGACCAAAAGTAGGCTTTTACTATTTGTTTCAAATTTTGAGCACTTAAGAGTAAAGTGTTAAACACATGTATATAAACAGTACTGAACAAATATGATAGTCAATCGGTTGCATTTTGGTCAATATTGCTGTAATTATAAAAGAAAAAATGGTCTAGGAATAGCAATATGGTACTGTTTTATTGCGAATCTACGCGTTTCGAGGAACTCTCATCATCAGGATTCTGAACAACTACCATATTCAACTACCATGTGCTTGTTCAGAATCCTGATGATGAGAGTTCCTCGAAACACGTAGATTCGCAATAAAACACTACCATATTGCTATTCCAAGACTATTTTTTCTTTTAAAATATGATAGTAACAAATAAATATAAATATAATAAAATGCTTTTAAAATTGTAAAGTGCTTGCTTGCTAAATGCAAGTTTAATTTTTACCCACCTTGTTTATTACCTTAAGTAAACAGCAATCTGATTAAATGTAATTACAGTAGTATATCGATTTAGTCAAAAAAGAAAATTTTTTAAGAAATGTTTTCTAACGTGTGCACTTTCCATAGCCGTGTTAGTGAACGTGTTGACTAAGATGTGAAAAATCTGAGTTGATAAACGTGTTTAGGGGAGAGAGGGGCAAAGCGGAATGACGGGTATAATGGAATAAAAATGTTCGTTCCTCGCGTGGTGCTGTCAGCTCACGATGAAAAGTGGATTTACACTCCTTTGAATCCTGGGAACGATTTGTTTAATGGCGCGGTCATGTACGACGCGTCTTAACGAAGTTGTAAAGATAAGAATGAATCCCCATTCCCTCAGTCTACTTTTCATCGAAGTAATTCGATAGTGGAATCGCTGTAGAGACTATTGAATCCGTAGACGTTAATATTTTATGTGAAACACTATAGTATGAGGATGATATAAGTGCTAAATGTTCGTGTGGATCGAAAACATGGGCTAGCATGTGACGCATGTTCGGTATGCATGCCGTTTGGGGGAAAGGGAGATAGGGCAAAGTGGAGTGACCGTCCACTTTACTCCAATATGTTGTCGCTTCATCATTAATTCCTATGAATTGTTTGTAGGCGAATAAAATCAGGATGGTACGCGATTACAAACCAAAGAGCCAACAACACTCCTGGAGCCAACAAGACATGGAGAGTGCCATGTGCATGGTGAATTCTGGTGCAATGGGTTTAAACAATGCAGCTGAATTGTTTAAAGTTTCATCAACTACCCTTTTCCGTTATATGAAAGAGGAAAACGTCCAACCCATTATGAAACTTGGTCGTTATAGGTAATTCTTTATGTTATTTCTTCATTTCTCAGTGAACATGAGGCAACATGGATAAGCAGAATAAATGATGAAATTTTTCTTTTGTTTAGACCTGTATTCGGCTGTAATCAGGAGAGAGAGTTAGTGGGATATATTTGTCATATGATCATGTATGTTTGGGTTCAGGACGAACAACCTCCGGAAACTTGCTTTCCAATATACTACAAGAAACAACATCAAGCATAATTTTAATTTGGAAAACAAGAAAGCCGGCAAAGGGAAATTCGAAGGGAAGGCGCATCCCATTGCGTATTGTAGTAGGTTGCTAAAGAAGAGTGAAATAAATTATTCAGTAATCGAGAAAGAATGTCTAGGGGTAGTCTACGCCATCAAACAATTTCGAGTAAATTATTATGGTGATGAATTAGATTGCAAACCAATCATCGTTCATTATCCTAAACTAAAGAATAAATTAAAAAACTGACCTTACGATTCTGTGGATGCTAGAATAAATGAGAGAGAGAAAGGAGACTCCATTTGTCCACAAGAACATTTTAATACACCATATAAGTATACATTTCGGTCACCATGTGGCCTTCTTCAGTATGACTCCACATTGTGAGCGAAATGTATACATATATGGTGTATTAAAATGTTCTTGTGGACAAGTGGAGTCTCCTTTCTCTCTCTGAAGTGTCCATTATTCTGGTAATTCTCCCTGAGGGACTCCCCGAGAAGATTCGCCCAGCTGGTCGTAAGCCCATGCCGAATACCATTTTGATATAGTCACAAACCCGGCATCAAAAAGACCAATGCCGATGGGCTGTCTAGAATTGCTATTTCTGCAATTGTGTACGAACCCTTCGTGTGTAAACAAAAGGTAGCCAGGTAACAACAGTTACAGGCAGAGTGGAAGAAATTCGAGAGTATTTACATGGCAAAGACGTGAAACCACCCCCAGAAGAACGACTAGGTAAGGTTAGGTTAGGTCACACCAAGAGATAGATCGTAAGAATTGTGGCAACAGCAGGTGAAAATACAATAGCTGCATATTTGCATATTATAAAATGGGAGAAACTTACCTCCTTGATTTGGGGATCAAATCTATCTTCTGTCTTTCTTCTGTATATATAAAGAAGGATGTTTATGGGTTTGCGGGTGGGTTTGTGTTTTTTATAGAAGTCTACAGTTTTATTCCGATCTTGATAAAATTTATGCAAATTTGACCTTCAAAACATGAGGAAGGTCACTGTCTACCTCAGATTTCAGAAAAATAGTAAATATTGATAAAAAGATCGATATTTATGATTATGGCAAGGCATATTAATGAGAAATATCTCATGACCAACAATGCAAGGCAAAGTTTTTACAACAATACGTATCAACAATGGTATCAGCACGCAATTCACGAATACACTGCGTGGACCAACAATATATATCTCATGACCAACAATGCAAGGAAAAGTTTGTGCAACAATAGGACCATCGTGTTCGCATCACCGATAATATCAACGCGCAATTCACCAATAACAATGAGAACAAAATTATGAGGCAATGTTAAAGCAAACTTTGCAAGAATTATACAAATGAACATAAAATGATGATGCATTATGGACAAGTTTCAATTTGTAACAATGCATTGAATTCCTGGTATTCAGGCTTTTCTTAAAAAAGAGAGATCTTAGTAGTTAACAGTTTCTTGAAAAATCTTTAAAAATGATCAGTAAAAAAGGAGATAATGGAGAGTTAGAAGACTATTGAGAAAGAGTGGAAAGACGACAGAAGAAGGACTCCTTTAGCTATGTGCTGTATTGAGCGAATGGGAAGCAAGAAAATAGAAGAATCGGCGACCACTAGATACACAGTGATGAATGGCCAAGGTTTTCTGCAAGACATCGAGTGAAGAAAGGGAATTGCAACAACAACAAATGTACATCTGAAGTAAGATTACGTGAGTAAGAAATTATTTAGACTAGCAGTGGCATTCTTGGAGAGGTCCAGCCATTCCGAGTTTTTAAAATATTTGTTGCGAATTTTAATTAAGAAACTTTAATGTATTAATTCTAAGCGTTTTCATGTGTTTATTTTTTACATATTGCAAAATTTAATTTTTTGAGATTGTTCACTTTATCTATAAGTGTAATTATCCCGGGCAACTCCGAGTACCTCTGCTAGACTATATATATATAAAGAAGTATGTTTGTGGGTTTGTTAGTGGGTTTGTGGGTGTCTGTTTTTTATACCGGTTTCTTATACAGGTTTATTCCGATCTTGACGAATTTTTGCATAGTTGACCTTCAAAGCATGAGGAAGGTCACTGTCTATGTCATGTGGATTTAGCAGAGTTAATTTTACAAGAGATGGGAACGAGTAAAGTTTATTATTTTTAAAAAAGACTTTATTGAAACCGTTTTAAACTCAAATAATAATAAGTGGCGCTGCCACTCGAAGTTGTTGAAAAATACGTAAATAAAGAAAACTGTTATGCAGTGGAAGAATAACTAAAACGAACTGGTTGAAAGTCAAAAGTTCTCCTTTTCTTCAAGGAATAGCTTGATTGCGCTCCTGAGTTTTAATGCGCTCGTAAATGGAAAAGACTTTGGTCAAAGTTCGGTATCGTGAAAAAAAAGTTGACACGTGACTCCAGTTGAAACTGTTTCAAAACGTCAAGTCCGGGAAGACACAGTTGATGCGAAGACTTCCAAATGGAATATGGAGTAGGAAATGAGGTACTGCCGAATGACGGGGCCTCGGTTAACTCGCCGAGACGACAGTAGACTAATGCAGTTCAAGGAAGCGGAAAGTTGAGATCCATGAAATAGGGCTCTGAATGCGATGATGCGATGAATACCCGATGAATGACGAGGCAGGAGTTAACTCGCCGAGACGTCCGGGCGAGCTATTGCAAGATATGGATGTTGGAAGAACTGTGGCGTACAAAGAAATGGCAAGATACACGAGAGCTGCTCGTCGAATCACTGTCTGGAATTACCCGATGTGCAGATGAGGAAGGCAAGAGCAAAATACGCTCCTCGGTAAACATTAGACACAAATTATGTAGAACATGAGACGAACGGCATGCCACACACCACCATTAAAGAGCGCTGCTCACATGGAAAAAAATACTGAGGCAAAAATTAATAACATACTCTTCCGTAGCCGACAATTTATCAGGGATACACTACACTTTTGCAGAGACTAATTTATTTGAGATGCAAAACACTTTTGTAGGTATTAATTTTATACGTGAAGAATCACACTTTTACCACCATAGGCAAACAAAGAACGTAGCACAACATTATTACTGCCACAATGCAGCAAAAATAAATCATAAGTGACGTAACCTTCGTCGCTCGAAGATAGATAACTATAATAGCACTTGATCACGTGGATACACCACTGGCAGTGAAATGCACATACGGAAAGAACTTAGGGTAAACTTTAATAAACAGCAAATCAGCATGCAAACAGTAGAAAATGTCAAGACAACGCTTCTGAACCACCATCTACACCTCTCCAGGCTCGTAGGCGTAGAATCACGTCGGTTGACGAAATGGCGTTCGCACGTGCTGAAAAACTCCGTTGAACTCAGAATCCCGCGACGAAAAGAGGATTGAAGATACAGTTCGGAGTTAATTTAGCAGTCCTGAGGCTCGGCTTCTCGTGATGAAACCTCCGGCCTCACCCGTGATGTACGCACCGAGTGAAAAGGGGTAGATGCCTATAACCGAAGCTCCAACGTTTAGCTCGCCGGCATCTTCTTCAAAAATGATACGGAAAAGTCTTAGTTGAGCCTCCGTAATGGTAGTGCTGAGCACCGTAACGTTAAAGGCTGCTCTATGTGCACAACTATTAGGTGACTCAAAGCAAGTAAAAGTTCTATCGTACCTTTGGTATCGAAGAGTTAAGAGACGGGCGTCGTTTTCTCCCGTCGGGGCCGGTTCATTCGCTGACGGCGGGAAGCACGCATACGACGGCTGATCCTCGCTCCTTTCGTGGGCGACGTCGGGGCTTGCTTCTGCGTACAGCTCCTTTATTATCGCCTCAATGGCACTTGTAAGGCGACTCTCCCAATCCTCGTCGTCAAGTTTTACGGCGAAGACAGTCTCCAACTCGCTTACGAGATGATTACGTAAGTCGCTCTCTCCCTCGCCGGCCGTTGACAGACGCTCGCCGTCGAAAGCTCCCCCGTTAACGGCTTCCGTCGCTGACTCGCTCACCTTGCAGGGACGTTCTTCGCTTTCCTTGCGACATCTCTTTCGTCCCGTTCGCCTGACGCTCGTGGACAATTTATCCTCCAATTTTGGGCGAAAACGATCCCGCGAACTTTCGCGCTCGTGCCATCGACTCCTTCTGCCTCTCTTCTCGTTCCACTCTCGCGTCGCTTTCGGAGTGGCTCTCTTCACCTTACGTAACATCGACGCGTCATCCTCTTCTTTCACTTTCGTCGATGTCCTACTCTGGCGAAATCCACGTGACAGTCTACCTCATATTTCGAAAAAATAATGATCATTGATTAAAAAAAAAAAATCGATATTTATGGTTATGGCAAGGCATATTAATGAGAAATCTCTCATGAGCAACAATGCAAGGCAACGTTTGTGCAACATTACTTATCAATAAAGGTATCAACACGCAATGCACAACACTCTGCATAAACCAACTACATATATCTCATGACCAACAATGCAAAGAAAAATTTGTGCAATATAGATAATTTTTAACTATGCAGAGAATTTTTGTTATTTAGGCTTTTCTTAGAAAAGAGAGTTCTTAGTATTTAACAATTTCTTGAAAATCTTTAAAAATGATCAGTAACTGGAGATAATGAGAAGTTAGCAGACCATTGGGAAAGACTGAAGAGACGACAGAGGAAGCAATCTTTTATCTCCGTGCTCTATTGAGCAAATGGTAGGCTAATTAGAAGAATCGGCGACCGCTGGATAACACAAAGTGATGAATGGCCAATTTTGCTTCAAGACATCGAGAAAAGAAAAGGAATTGCAACAACATCAAGTGTACATTCAAAGTAAGATTACCTGAGTAAGAAATTATTTAGACTAGCAGCGGCATCTTTGGAGAGGGATATCCATTGTGAGCCTTTAAAAATTATTTTTTTTTGAATCTTCACTAAGAATTTCTACTGTATTAATTTTAAGCATTTTCATACTAGCAGAGTTACCCGGCGTTGCCCAGGATAATAATTCTTGTAGGTAAAGTTAACAATCTCAAAAAACTAAATTATAGCTCCCAATTGGTTAAATAATAACTCAATCAATACAACACAGAGCTAAGGGATTATCCATTCTACTAAATATACGAAAAAGAGGAAGTCTAGATGATATACCGGGACATTATCTAAGCACTTCTTGACTTGCCTCACCACTGCGGAGCATCATGAGATACTTTAGACTCAAGTTTTTCTTGCCCTTGACGTAGAAATTCTTATACACTGTTGCTCTATTCAAAACTCCCATTGTTCAGATGTTTCAAATGCCCGTATAGCTTTTTCTGTTTTAGTTGCAGAGTTTCTCTGACCAATACTCGTTCTTTCTCTTTTCTTTCCAGACACGTAAATTTTTACCTGTCCTTTATACACTAAATGATCAAAGGAGTTGGGACACCTGTTGCTCTACCGTAAACCGCAAAAAGCTTCAATCAGTAGTGTGTAGGACCACCCCGAGCTGCTATCACTGCCTCCACCCTACATGGCATACTGTCCACAAGTTTACGGTATGTGTCCACAGGTATTGACCTCCATTCCTCGAGGAGTGTCGTGGTCAGTTCCTGGACAGATTTAGGGCGAACCATCCTGGATCTCACACATCGTTCCAATTCATCCCAAAGATGTTCGATGGGGTTCAGATCAGGAGTCTGGGAGGGCCAATTCAGTTCTTCAACCCGCATCTCCTCAAGCCAGTCAGATATGGATCTTGCTTTGTCGCTGGAAGTGCCCCGTTATCCAGAATGGTCCTGTAGCCATCAGTATTGAGGTTTCCGTCCACCTTGATGAGCGGGCTCAGTCCAGTCCCACAATTACGGTAGGTCTTCACAGGGGAGTCCCAACTCCTTTGATCATGTAGTGTACATTTGATAGCGAGCTTAAAGATGACACACGTGACTCCAAAGCCTAATAAATAGACACTGCCTTATTAATGTTCTGTCACTGCATCTTCACTTTATGCTCATTATCAATAATTTTTGGAAACGAACGTTCAGTCATTGCATTGTCAGCATCTCAGTTTACAAATATACACTTTCGCACAAAATACAGTCAAAATGTATTTTTAGGAAATGTTTGGAACTGCTGTGCTACCAGATAAGCTAACTGATAACCACTGCGTAGCTCAGACGTTTGTTTTATGGAATAAATTTTGAAATATCTTAAAAATAAGCACGTGAAAACGCTTAGAATTAATACAGTAAAATTCTTAATGATAATGTGAAAAAAATTTTTTTAAAGGCTCATGATGGATCGACCTCTCCATGGACGCCACTGCTAGTCTAACTAATTTCTTACTCATGTAATCTTACTTTAGATGTACATTTGATGTTGTTGCAATTCCCTTTTTTCTCTCGATGTCTTGAATCAAACCTTAGCTATTCATCTCTTTCTGTAGTTTAGCAGTCGTCGATTCTTCTATTGACATGCTTACCGTTTGCTCAATACAGCACAGAGCTAAAGGAGTGCTTCCTCTGTCATCTTTCCACTCTTTCTCAATAGTCTGCTAACTCTCCATTAACTCCAGTTACTGATCATTTTTATAAATTTTCAAGAAATTCTTAAGTACTAAGAACTCTCTTTTCTAATAACAGCCTGAATAACAGGAAACTTATCTATATTCCACAAACTTTGCCTTTTATTTTTGGTCA
>JAHWFO010092366.1:3767399-3786404 GCA_023313115.1 Rhysida immarginata
ACAAACCCACAAACAAACAAACTAACCCACAAACAAACATCCTTTTTTATATATATAAAAGATTTCAAAATTTAATCCAAAAAAGAAAAAGGCCAAGCCACGCCGGGGTTATCACCAAGCTTATTTGGTAGCAGAGGTAATCCAAACATTTCATAAAAATACATTTTGACTATATTCTGTGGGAATGTATATATTTTGGAAACTGAGATGCTGATAATACGATGACTGAACGGTCGTTTCCAAGAATTATTGATAATGACCATAAAGTGATGATTCAGTGACAGAACATTAATAAGGCAGCGTCTATTGATGAGGCAAAGGAGTCACACCTGTCACCCTTGAGCTCTCTATCAAACGTCCAGAGGAAAGGAAATTTGTGTGTCTGGAAAGGAAAGAGAAAGAACGAGTATTGGTCAGAGAAACCCTGCAACTAAAACAAAAAAGCTCTACCGGCATATGAAACATCTGAAAAACGGCAGTTTCAAAAAGAGCTTTTACATCAAGGACAAGAAAAACTTTGAATCTTAAGTATATGGTGATGCTCTGCAGTGGTGAGGCAAGTCAAGAAAAGCTTAGATAGATTCCCTGTATATCACGTAGACTTCCTGTTTTTCGTGTTTTTCGTAGAATGGATAGTCCTTTCTTTCTGCGTTGGATTGATTGAGTTATTATTTAACCAATTGGGAGTAATAATGTAATTTTTTGAGACTATTCTCTTTACCTACAAGTGTAATTATCTCAGGCAACGCCGGGTACCTCTCTGCTAGTTATTACATATTATTTGTTACATTTTTTTACATTCCGACTTTTTTTCTGTTTTCTTAGTGGGTCCTTATTTCCTCGAATGTACGCTAAGAACAGTGGGAATCGCATACACTAAAGAGTTAATTCTATACGCCGTATTTAAGTTAATTAAATTTCCTGTAGTAATAACTTAAAGAGCTTCCATTCAATTACATTCTTAAATTATTAGTCCTATCATTTGTTCATAGTACAGAGTGAGTCAATATTCATAGTACACCCTGTTTTTTTCGAAAATTTTGCAGGAACTGGGAGATCTGAATATTTCAGTAAAGTATGGGTGAGGTGGTCTATCTTTTACAGTATATACCGAACATGGCAGCCATCTTGAAATCATTTATTTTGAATCTAAGTCAATTTTTTTAAATGGAAAGGGGGTCATTTGATATATCAAATAAAATCAGCATTTTCTGACTATTTCATTCCTGTTTTGAAGTAGCAGTTATGGTTCAAAAGTTTCAACACATTTTGTTTGGAATTACAGGCTGGACTGTTCTCCATAAAGGACAGACAATTAATGTGTTCAACATGGTTTCCCTCTCGGTCAAGGCACATTTGAAGGCACTGAATCCAATTGTCATGCATTCGCAGAAGGATTTCCACAGAAATGCTGGCACATGGTTCTTCAATGTGTTGCTGGAGATTGTGTGTGTTTCTGATTATTTTCTCTGTATATACGAGTTGCTCTAAATGACCCCACAGATAAAAATCAAGCGGTGTGAGATAAGGTGCTGTGGGTGGCCATTCCACAGTACCACGTCAGCCAATCCAATAACTAGGAAATTGAATAGATGCTGCCATTGATGAGCATGAAGGATTCGTACGATCGATGACTGGCTGATTCCAGATTCTGCTGACAAACATCGTGTGCTGCATTGTGAGCTCTTGACGAAGGATGCCAAAACCATTGTTGAGGTTGTCTCGTCATTAGCACTTATTGGATGGCCACTCCGTGCCTTGTCAATCACAGTCCCAGTTTCTCGGAATTTCTTAATTAAGCACCTATAAATATTGTGTGAAATTGGAGGTTTTTCTGGGTGCCAGTTGTTAAAATCTGCAGCACTACACGGAAACTTCGTTTTCCCGACATCAAAGTGATTCTAATTCTCTCCTCTGTGGTCAATGCCTCCTTCAGTTAACTGCTACAAAATGAAACAAAATGTGGTGTAACTTTTGAACCAGAACTGCTACTTCAAATCTGTCTACAGGAATGATATTGTCAGAAAATGCTGATGTTATTTGATATATCACACGACACCCGTTCCATTTAAAAACTTAACTTAGATTCAAGATGACCGATTTCAAAATGGTGGCCATGTTCAGTACATAACATAAAAGATAGACCACCTTACCCATACATTATTGGAATATTCAGGTTCCCCAATTCCTGCAAGGTTTTCGAAAAAAAAGGGTGAACTGCGACTTTTGACTCACCCTGTACATACAGCTGCAGATGCGGAGTTTATTCTTCCATATAAAGCCGAGCCATCATGATCTTCACTCCTAAGGAAGATCAACGGGATCATTATAGTATCAGAACAACAGTATACTTTTTAAATAAACTGATAAACAACAGACAGTTATAGATAAACATTACCCTACCTGTATATCTAGACTATTTTTGCCTTATGGTCTCCTGGACTAGGTGGGCTGGGGTTCACCCCGAAACAACAATGTATATCTGGACATCCAAAAGTTTTGCTGTGCTGGAGTAGTAGAAACAACCCATTTCGATGCCTTCCATCGTAATTGCTACAGCAGTATGATATGAAAGCTCGGCCTGTCGCTCATAAAGCGAAGTGCTGGCCATACCCCACAGCATGACTTCATGGCTCTACGGCTATTCACATGTAAATTGATAGTCATCTTTGTGGAATTAGCGAAGGAAAGCATGCAGATTCAGTCCACAAACGAGCATGATATGTTACTTCAGCCATTGGCATAATAAAGTAGGTCAAAACACACCGCAGAAACATTCATTTTGAAGGTTTTTGTTCTCTATGCCCCGCATGCCGCGAGACCGATTCTTTTATTATCTCCGATTATACTTCCCTAAGTGTACACACATAAATAGAACACTTCATTCATAAAATAAAATAAAATAAAATAAAATAAAATAATGACGATGTTTCCTGTGGTAGTATCTGAGTGTCATGTTATTTTATTTTTGCTTGGTCTGAACAATAGAATGAAATGGAGAACGTTCGAGCGAGAAGAGCCTCAGCAAGTTGCGCCATCTATTTAGACCATGTATAATTAAAATCCAGTTTTCTCATTAGTTCTTTCTAAATTAACAGGACAATTTATGTTCTACACAAAAATAAAATTAAGAATTCCTCTTTTCTTAAGTTTCAATTGATTATTGGCACAAGAAGAACAGTTCAAGAAGAAAGATCCTCTGTAAATTTACACGTCATTCATTTGTTAAACCGTGTTCATATGGTGACCTAGATAACCAGAGCAATGCTTTAAGACTAATGCTTTACAATAACATTCTGACCCCTTTTCCTTATGAATCGAAGCAGTCTGGACTATTGTTCCCGGATTATTACTGAAAAGAGAAATTTTTAATTCCTTGAATTAGGAGTTAAATTTATCTGAAGTAAAATTTTTAAGCACAAATAATGTCATTGGACATAGTTTTAGAGACATCTAAAATAATTATTGATTACATAATAGCAATAGGAAAATATTTAAGTTCGTTTGAAAAGGTTCATTTATAAAATTAATACTCTTTTGCTGGTTTCAGAGTTAGTAGATCTGCACTCTAACTTTAATAAAGCAAAGCGTTGCCCCTCCAGCCACTAAAGATGGTGGAACATGACGCGGAGTTGCCGAGTTCATAGGAAGTGTTGGTTATAGAGAATAGAATAAATCCAATGGACTAGAATGACTTATTTTGTAATAGTCTTTCTTTTATGTACAAAGTGGGTGCCCTCGACTATGGTTCTTGAGTCAAAAAACTTTGACATGTGCATTGTTTGTTGCTGTGAAATGCCCCGCCCCGCTACTTCAACACAATACTGGGATAGCGTTTGCGTAATCTATGTTGTCAGATTACGATTATTAGAAACTTTAGATGGGACTTCTTGATTTAATATTGAGGAAAACCCTACCTGTCCTAGTGAAGTACCTCCAGTTTTCTCACAGTATAGAATTTATATTAAATGCATATTATACATTTAAAATTAATCTTTTTCATTCGAAACATTAATTCATAGATTTACAAGACATTTAATCTTATGGGGGAATTAACATGCTATATACATTCTTATTCATTCTTATACTTTTTCTATATAAATTTAAATTTTAAATTGGCTAAGACATGTGGAATAAGCTAGTTACAGGTGACGATCACCATCGAGCCAGAAAGGACACACAGAGCTATCCGACACCAGTCAGCTGACGTAGGAGGCCACCACTCCCTCAACGCCGACAGCTCCCAGGAAGGCCGATGACCACTTCCTCATTCCCATGTCACAACCAGAGATCCTAAGTGGATGAGACTCTAACTGAACTCTTGCGAACACCTCAACTTAATTTTCATCTCCATGTTCCGGTGAAGAAGATTGTGCTGCAGTGTGACAAGTACTTTATATTATTGTTCCTCAGTGCTTCTAATTTTGTGTTTTTCAGAAAAATTTGAATGTTGTGTTAATGAAAAATTTATTGACACTGAACTGTGTGTTTGGTTAAGAAATATTGTGTTTAGTTAAGAACTTTGGAATTGTGTAGTGAACAATAGTGAACAATTGTGCACATATCTTCATTCTAAAAAGGCCTGTAAAATTTTATTTCATGCTAGTATTTAGTGGCATTAAGTAGTATTAAGTAGTTATATTATATTCTCAGTGATACCTTTGCCTTTAAGAAAAATTTTGATTCTTGTTTGTTTTGCATACTGAGTTATTAATTCATTATTATAAGTAAACGAAAGACAAACAAAGAGGGGAGGCACTAAACTTTTTAATAACATCTTTTATTGCGAGAAAATTATTACTTCGTGACAATTATTTCATACCAAAAAAATTTCTTTGTCCTGAGACTACTTTTGCAAGTTTGCCCACTCGAGATGTAGGCTTACTGGCATCGCCTCAATATGTCCCACTTCATCATTGGAAGATGCTGCAGAGATGCAAGACCCCAGAGGATTCTAGGTAATAGTACTGCCTCGAGGCGAGGATTTTTCTGCATGGGAAATGAGGAGGTTTTGTAAGATTTTGGGAATGTTTATTATCCAAATTTAGAAATATATATTAAAATTAATCACGTAATTTAATCAGTTGTTATTTGCGTTCGTATTTGTTTATTGAAATTCAAAATTTAAAGAGTTTATACAGCTTTAGAAGAATTTAGCCTAGATTAGAATTGAATAAAGTTTATTATTTAATTTATTTTTTTTCTGCGCGAGTTAAGAATCACTTATTAAGTGCCACTTTAGCATTTTTCAGTAAAGGGAGAAAATGAGATTCATTTTACATCTCATTGTTTTCGTTTTTTATCTTGTGTTCAAGGACCTAAAGTGTATTGCCCGAGTTAGAGAGATCGAATTGTAGAACAGGATGTAGATGGAAGAGAATGATGGAACCACAACAAGAAAATGAACTTTGGAATCTGAAGTTAGCAAAAAGTCGACTGATTGTCACGTGAATGTTGAGATTTCGTTAGTACAGAAACAATTCAAGCAGGTGTCTCCTAACACTTGATTGACAGGGATTCACCTTTCTTTTGAAGGGAGACCAGCGTTTTCAGACATTTGACTGATTGGTCGAGTCCAGGATTGTTTTAGTTAGGAATTCTGTGTGAAAGAGAAGTCAGTAGAGGTTTGACTTTCCTGCTAGACGGGTGTGGGGCCAATTTACTCTATAATTTTAGTTCAATACAGCCTTCAACTGGTGTATCGTAAGATCCCAGTTGAGAAATTCTAAAAAGTTGGATTAATCCAGTTTTAAGTTTAGGAGTTTTCTTTTATTCGCACCACTTTAGTTTATGTTATTTTCGCTCGTGCCGATGATTTTAAAATAGTAAAGCACCTGTTTAATCAATTGAGTTCCGTAATTTACCAACGTCCCCTGAACATGCAGCTTGCCCCGAGAGTGTACTTTGTTCCACCGCTGGAGAATAAGCTCATCCCCAGGCCCATCATCGAGCTTCATCGCTGGATGGACCTCCACAGATGTCCCGGGTGGCGCCAGAGTGAGAGCCAAGCAGTAGTGGAGAGATTGAGAAGATATGGTACAGCTAGCATTTCATTCCTGTTTCAGTGGCCATTCTTTTCTTTTTACAGTTTTATCCTTTATTATTTATTGGGAATGGCACATTTAATCACAGTTACATTGTGGGAAGGGCATTCTGTGGAGAGCTTATTTCCTGCACTCTCCCAGATGCTGTACTATTTTTATTACAGGTTAGTTAAGAGTAACATTAAATATCTGAAATATTTCCTTCTTGGTGAATGTTACAAATCACAATTATTCAAGTATCTACTTTATTCTAATCTTTATTTTTACAACATAAATTATCTATTTTTCCATTCGATTTTTACATAAAGCCTTTAATTATTCAATCCAACATATTCTATTCATTTTCTCATTAAATGTTAGACGCAAAGAAACCATTGATCTCTTAATGGTTTTCATACTTTAAATCGATTTACAAAATTATATCTTGAAATTGTAAATATTTGTCTGCTAAGCATTTTCCCACATTGATACATTTTGATAAAAATTATTCCATTTTTAATCGGAGAAATATTCTTATTTTCTGATTACCATAATTTGATATTCATTTATTTGGAAATATTCCATTAAACTTTAATGAAACATATAGTAAAATGATTTGCCAAGTTCATCATTTGTTTAAATATTCCAATAAATTTTTTATTTTAATTGTTACTTTGCATCAGTGCCTTGATTCTCTCCTCCATTGGCCAAGCCTATGTGGAAGGTAAGTTATGTAAGTGGGATAAATAAATAATCATTAATTGGCTAATATTATAATTAGGAGATGCAATCTTTTCCAAATTATCCAAATATCAATTTGACCATTTTGTCATAATTATTATCCCCCAAAATCCTTAAAATATCTGCCTGAACCTCTATTGTCTCTGATCAATATGAACTTATTAAAACAAACAATTTAGAGTTTCGTACCTTTGTAAAAACAATTAGAAATAATCTGAAAAATTACGAAATAACTAAGCAAGAAATTGAAGTTCAGAAACTAGTCCAGAAACTTAATTCCAAGAATTGTATATACCTCAAAGACATGTATAAATTTAATCACATAGTGAATAAAGACAAATCAGTTTATATCAATAGTGTCAATATTTTACGGAGTAGTCCTATATAAAAATCTTGACGAAGACCCTTTACCTGATATTATCCAAAAAAAATCAAAACTTGTATTAAAATATGTAAAGTTCTATTTACGTTTTTTATTTTATTTTATTTTATTGAATTTTAACGGGAAAACCATTTACATAAAATCATTGTACAGTATTAGGTAACATAAGAATAATATCTATATAAAAAATAAGTAATATCTGAATATAAGATTATAAGGAAAATGTTTTCAACTTTGTTCTACTATTATGGAAAACATCAAAATTTGCAAGAAAAACATTGACTTGACGTAGAAGCCTTTTAATGGGGGAGTTGTACATGAAGTTACTACTGCTGGAAGTGTTTTCAAGGTGGAAGAGAAAGGGAGACCTCGTTCTATGAGTGGATACACGGATGGGAAGACACTCGAGCAGCTGAGGACAGTCTGGTTTTGAATGTATAATATCATAGACCAGGAGTAGGTCTGTTTTTATCCTACGATTTTGAAGGGAGTCGAGATTGATCCACGTTCGAAGAACATCAGATTTTGGGGGCGCTTTGGTATTGTCAAATTTCCGCCACAGAATACGGAGAAATCTGTTTTGGACAGACTGTATGACATTAATTTGCTTACTATAGATTGGAGATCACGCTGGAGATGCAAAGTCTAAGATAAGTCGGACAAGAGCCGTGTACAAGGTCTTTAGGGATTTGGTAACACTGAAGAGCTTCATTTGCCGCTTGATGAAGCCCAATGTTTTGTAAGATCTCCTAACTATATTGTTAATGTGAGAGTTAAATGACATTTTTGAATCAAGGATGACTCCAAGGTCATTAATCTGAAAAACCCTTTTTAGGGGCACATTATTAATTTTATAAGTAAAGAGGATTGGATGATAATTTCTGCGGAATGAAACTAATTTACATTTGCCAGCATTTAATGACATGTTATTTTGGGAACACCATGAGGAAATGGAATAGAGCGCATTTTGCAATAACATGCAGTCAGAAAGAGTTTTAGGTGAGAAAGATCCTTAACAGTGAGAAAGAGTTTTAGGTCATCAGCAAAGAGAAGGAAAGGGATACCGTTGATTGATTCAGCAATGTCGTTGATGGACAAAAGAAACAGTAGCGGTCCAAGATGGGAGCCTTGAGGCACACCACTAGTGGAAAGAAAAGGGGTAGATATAGTGTCCTTAATTTTGACGTGTGAGCGACGCTGGGTGATGAAACTATGAATCCAAGATGGAAGGGGATCGCTGATGCCAAGGGCTTCTATTTTGCTGTGGAGGATGACATGATCTACTCAGTATATATGTATAAGGCATCTAAGCTGTCAAATATGTATTTTTCGTATAACAGCAAGTTAGTAGTTGTTTATCTCCCAGTGACAAATCTATGTTGTTCAGGAATAATGAATTGTTTAAACAAGTGCTGGATTTTGTCCCGGACAATAGATTCAAACATCTTTGGAATTACCGATTGAATAGTTATAGGTCTATAATTAATAACATCGTGCTTATCACCAGATTTGTAAATTGGGACTACAAAACTTTGTTTCCAGAAATCAGAAAAACACCACTAGACAAAGAGTTATTAAATAAGATGAGCAAAGGGAGACATAAAGATGAGGCACAGGATGAGATGAAGACTGAATGCAGTTTGTCAGGGCCGGGACTTTTCCTGGTGTTAAGGGCCAATAGTTTATTTTCAAGATCTGATGAAGAGATGTGAATTTTTGATATATCAACTTGGTTCCTGTATTCAGTTGTAGTGGTATCAGGAGGAGCACTGCTGTCGACAAAGACTGAAGAGAAATATCGTGAGAATAATTGAGTTACACCATGGGGGTTGTTTTGTATGTCATTATTGTAGTACATGGAGGTTGGTAGAAAATTATCAGATCTTTTAGTGTTAACATATTTCCAAAAATTTTTGATATTGGTAGAGATGGAAGATTCTACTTTCAGGATATAGTTTTTGTAGCAAGAGACTTGCATTGCTAGCGCAATAAAGAAAAGTTTGTGTAGTCGTCAAGGAGATTTGAGACCTTATATTTGTAGTGGGCTGCCTTCTTCCTGAAAACAAGTTGTTTCAATTCAGAGCTATACCAAGGTGGGAAATTAGGCTTTTTCAACCTGATTTTAGGTACGTATATATCTATTAAGGAATACAGAGTGTCATAGAAAAGAGTGATTGCTGAGTTTACATCCATCCGATCAAGGACACACCAGTTCATATCCAATAAGGCAGCATTGAGGGAGACGTAATCAGCTTTACGAAAATCATATGAAATAGAATCATACTCAATGAGTTCATATTCACCATCAATAGAGATTTGGCCATGCAAGGGAGGGTGATGTATATCAGGAAGTACAAGGGGATCATCGGATGAAGACACAGTTACAGTAGTTCATCAAGAATAATGCCATTCCCTTTAGTTATCAGGTTATGTTGAGTAAGGTTTAGAATATATGACATATTCAGTAAGAGACTACCCCTAGGGGTCAGATAACCTCGATCGTGGGCACAATCGCTGGAGACCCAGTAGCGGGTAAGTTCACCCAAATTATAATCACCAAGGATACAAATTTTAGAGAGCGGATAGAGTAATGCAATTCTTTCGATCTCTTTTAGGTGGCTCTCATATGAGGAAAGTGCTGTATCGGGAGGAATAAAAACACCGCATAATACAATGGAACATTTCCCTAGGAAAACCTGGATAAAAATATGTTCCACCTGTTAAGCGATTGCTAAAATGATGAGGGAGGGGAGAGATTTAACAATGGCTAGAAGTACGCCACCACCTGAGGTCTTGGTACTTGTAAGGGCACTTCTATCAGATCGGTAGATGTTATAATTAGATAGGCTTAACTCTGAGCTGGATATATCAGGGGATAGGTTTGTTTCAGTAAAGCACATGATGGTAAGCCTTTGACATTTTGGTAATAAAATGATAATACCGTAGCAGTTAGTTTTTTGAATTGGACTTGATTATTTTTGGGCACCCATTAATATATTTAATTATTAAATCTGCCTCACCATTCTCTTGACGAGAGGCGGGTTCAATTTTGATTGATTTATGGTAATCACGTTCCATTTTAGTTCGGTCAGAGTTGATTGAAACACCAGTTTCCTGGAAGACGAGTTTTCTGCCCTTTACAGTGATAATAGCATCTGATTTAGTATGCAGAAAAGCTTTTAAAGGTCTTACCTTCCCTGATACAGGCTTACCGAGACGAGTACAGCGAATTTGGCCAATCTGGAGATGTGAAGTCGAGGGCAGTTTCGTGATAATTTCGAACACGCGAGCTTTATCGTCGTTAGCTGCAGCGACATTTGAATTATCAGTGCTCTCCGCCAGATTGTAAAACAGAACGTTGTTCTCACGGGAGCAGCGATCATTGAGCTCAGCCATCAAGTTCTCGATTGTTTCAGATGATGAGGAAGTACGCCTGGTCTTGATCGCCGATGCCGAATTCTTCAGATCTTCAATTTCAGCCTTTAATGATATGATGAGATCCTTTAAATCTTGGGTTCCGGAATCCTGGGATTTACAGTTTTTTGAACATGTACAGCAAACTACCATTGGAATTAAGTAAGGCGTTAATAGCTTTCCGATCAATATCCGAGAGGTGTGCAGGGACTGGAAACATTTGTCGCATTTTATAAGTTCAGATTTTCCATTAATTTTCTTACACATGCAGCAAATATTAGGATTGATTATAGGCATTATCGTGCAACAATTTTAAGTGAAATTGGGAGAAGAAAATGGGTGAAAAGACGGATAATTGACAGAGATCAGGACATAATAATGATGATCTTAAACGTAATATGAATAGAATAAATAAGAGAAGGTCAAGATAATTTAGAACAAAAAGAAAGGGAAGTTGGAAAGATATCTTATATTCTATGATTATATATTAATAATATGAATAATAATAAATAAGTGAAGTTTAAAAAATATTTTAAGACAGAAAGAATGGGAAGGGGGCAAAATTATTCTAATTTCAAAGATAATATTAAAAAAATTAAAATAATAAATAAAAAATAATAATAATAATAAATAAAAATAAATAAATAAATAAATAAATAAATAAAATAAATAAATAAATAAATAAATAAATAAATAAATGAAAATAAAAAAAATTATAATAATAAGGAAGAGAGATAAAAAAAAGAAAAAGTAAGATTAATATAGTAATATAGTAATATTCAGTAAAATTAATATAGAAATCTAATTAAAGAAGTAAAAATATAATAATAAATAGGATTGAGGGTGGAGAGGAAGGGAAGAAGAGGTGTTCAAGGAGGAATAGGGGAGCCCAGCAGGGAGAATCCCAGAGGCAAGGTCAAGGTTAAAGTTCGGGTCAGAGACAAAGGACAGGAAGGCAAGGCCAGATTAAGGAAATAAGAGGAAAAAATAAGAAGGAAGTGGTAAGAGAACAGAATTTAAGAAAACTGAGTGAAGTTAATAGATTTATATTTTTATTTATATTTTATTTTATTAATTTTTTAATGAAAATAAGGCATAAGGCTACAGTGGGAAGAGAGTTAAAATAGGTGAACTGTTAAAAACGAAAACAGAAACAAATCAATACTAAACCTAAGTAGATAGAGGGAGGGGAGGATTACTTAAGGCCAAAGTAATAAATAGCTTAAAAAGAAGAAAACTAGAACCAAGAAAATAATAACAAATTATTAATAAAATCTAGAATTGTTGGGGAGATATTAGGTAGTAAGGTGGGCATGAAACACAAGTGTAATAATACTGAAGGTACCGTTTGCTGCTTCGGAGTCTTGGAAAAGAGGCTGAAATTGGCCGGGGAATCAGGCCGGCTGAAACGGGAGGATAGGGGAGGGAAAACTAGGTAAACTGGGAGGGGTTGGAGGCACATCTGACCTCTACGTAAACAGGAAACTTGAATATTCCTGCTTATCAAGTGATACCCCAAACGCTGTGGATACTATCACAGCGCCGTGACCTGTCAGCGTTCATGATGGTCGATAAAGGGAAGTGATGCCATCAAGGACAAAGCATGCGTTCAGTGATGAGCGAAATGGCACTTTGGCAACCGAGAATCGTTCAAAAGAGTAGTTCGCGAACGATTTCGCGTATATTTAAACGATTTATGCACAGATAGTGAAATCAGACAATTCATGAAATACGCAACTCATTCCATGAATTGTACAAAGTCTTTTTACCGCCTGTGTTTGAAATGTACTGTCAGGTGCATAAAGTTTTGACCTAAGTCAAAATTGTTCGGCTTCCTTACAATACTTCAATTCAATGAGGTTACTTTTTCCAGGTATCTAGTCGAGCACACTTACTATGGAACGATTCCATTAAGTTTATGCTTAGCATCGGGGGGAGGCTGGTTTTACGTCACGTGCTTAACTATGTTGACAAAAAGATTATTTTGCTGTTCTGATGAGAATTTTTGTTTTATTAAAAATCAGCTAATCTATTTGGTTAATAGTGTAACATAAATGGTCCACAGTATAGATATAATTATATGCGCACAGATTAGCTGATGTAGCGCTCGTTATTATGTGATGCGGAGGTGATTTGCGGGTGTAAGTGGAAGCTATTTTCTTTTGACTGCTTGAAAGGTTACATGTCTCATTTTTTGTATAAGTTGTGTATATAAAATAATCAACGACAATTATGCCTAAACTATCCGAAATTTTTTTTAAATTTAATATACAACTAGATAGATCCCGTCAAAATTTGATGGAGAACAACCCATCTTATTATTAATCCCCATCTCTTTAATTAAAAAATAATAAAATAAAAAATTGTCAGAGCCTAAATATCTCATTATGCACAAAGAATAAGAAATGAGTTAATATATAAAATCAAAATAGCTTTAAACTAAATTTCTCTGAAAGTATTCAATTGATAAAGTGATCAGTTTTTAAAGATCTTTCTAAAGAACATTTAACATAACATTTTCAGAGTTTTTCAGTAGTCACAAGGAAACGTCATAAAATGATCAAGGCAGGATTTTCTTTCTGCAGATCTTCAGTTTATTTAATTCAAAACAATGATAGAATATTGTCTCATTACAACAATCCCTGGCTTCAGATGGATTGTCGTAACTTTCTTTGTTGGCTTCAGATGTACATGCGCAGAAGTGCCAATTTTGCTCTTAAAAAATGCTTTGCATTTTAATATATAGGATTATATATTTTAATAGTAGAGAATATTAAATGATTTGAACAAAAGTAGATTTTTGTAAAAGTAAGGGTGGTATGATTTAGTGTAGTATATTTTATTAAAAAGTAAAATATAGAATAAAGCATGCTATGACAATTAACATGAAAAGTTTTTTAAACCCTCAAATAAACAGATCAAATTGCAACATTAGGATGAAAAAAATTTGATCTGTTTATGGTGTTCATTACATACACCGTTTAAAACTTAGACGAAGTCAAAAACGCGAAAATGAACAAAAAAAATGTCAATCCATATCAGATTCGAACACTGCTATTCGAGGCAGTAGGCAGAGACTTTAACAGCCGCTATCGCTTATTATTGTCAGGAGAGAGCCCGTGACGAGCACATCCCAGGCGTATACCTGCTACCCTATTTTCATTAAGAAGGGACAGGTCCATTCTAATCTGCCATGACTTTCAGTACAAGTACCTGATTATGCAACCGATCAACATCCGCTAAGCTCAGCTCCTACAGAGCTGATAAAAACCTTTATGCACCCGACTGTACATACCTGCATTAAAATTATTTTGAGGAATAGTGTTTTCATTGTTTTTATTGTTTGCTTAATGTTCTAGTGAATTTATCTGGTAATGATTATTCATTGCACTTTCCGGTGCATCGTGAGTGGTGACAATTTTTACAGTGTTCTTAGTTGTTTGACCCCAGGAAAGGTTACATCCCCCTCCCCTGAACTTCATGTCTTTTTTCATTTACATGTTAACCATTGGTATAACAAAATTATGTTAGTAGCATACAGTGACCCATGCGCCGTTTGAAGGTCCTGGTGTGCTCCTAACCGGGTAGAGAATTCTCTGCAGACAGCAATCCATTGCTGAGCACATATTAGATCCAGAATGCGTAAAATTTGGCAATATTACATCAACATGCGGACACTGGCCAACTTAAGGTTTACGTCAGGGGGATTTTACCGCTCCTCTCTAAAGAGTATATCTAAAATTTTATGTTTGAGTTTTGGGAAGTGCTCGTTATTTACTATCCCGAACGCATTGACACCCCCCTGGCTTCTGAAGGGTGACATTTAATTGGATATACGCCTGGAGATTGACATCCCGGATTACCTTATATTGCATGGAGAATACGTCTTTATGTCATATAGGGGAATGAGGCAGTGCTCCTAATATTTCAAGAAGTCATCTCACGTCAAGATTGCCCTCCCGTGATAAAATGCGAGATTTTTTCTCGTATTGTGGACAAGTACCATTGTTGCCCTGAGAGGACTACCGACACTGTGTCATCAAGAATAGGCATATTCTTATTAATAATGCATATGATAGCTCTCCTGGATTCCATTTCATTCTCTGACCACAGTGTCATCATGTGGTCATGGAACCACCATTTCGAGCATCAGCTACAGAAAATGCTTCCCATCACAACTGGTTCTTGAATGCTTCTGTGCTCGATGAAAAGGAATCTATGGGTTCACTCAATATAAGGGGAAACATGTTCGCAATGTGCGTTAATGCTTGCTTCGTGGCTAGCATTCAAATGAAAAATAAAGTATTTCATCACGAAGACTGGATACTGTCTGGTGCCGCAGAAGTGAGCTTCACATGCTCTGATCTAATGGATATTATGACTGTAGTTCCACCCCAAAGAGGAGTTTATTACCCATATTCGACAGGTGAAGACCAGGTCAATGCTCTAATGTTCTGTAAAGCAGCCAGGGCAACTCTCAGAGTAAAACTTACCTGGGCTGCTGACTTTAGGCATATCTCATCGCCAGTATTTGCAAATGAGAGGCACGCACTAACTTCAAACGATGTCCCTGCCTGGTGGTGAAGAGTGGGTAAGTAGATTCTGATTCCGATATTTTATCAGCCTTCCACTTCCACTTTTTATCATATTCAGCCACCTAATCATTCCATTGGATGCCACAAAGCATTGGAGGCACTTCGACCTTTTTCTGAGGACTCAGGTGCCTTCATTACCCAACATTTCACCGAAGATAAAGTCAAGAACTTTCTGTTGGCGGGTGGTTGTCTACAGTCCAGTTCGGGCTTGGATGGCTTCCCATACTCCTTTTACATCATGACCTGAAAACTTATTTGGCCTTTCCTGGTGCAAGTGCTCAAATCTATCATCGGGGACCTTTCCTCCATCACATTAGATTTTACTGTGGGGAATATCATCTTTCTCCCTAAAGTTCAGTGGAGGACGATAACCTTTCTCAAAACGGATTATTTGGTCTTCACTGGAGTGTTTCAACAAAGACTAAAACAGCTCACTGATGAGTTCTACGATCCCGGTCAGAACTGCTCCATTCTCGCAATATATCTGACAACCTAACATCTATATGGGGTGTTAGGAAGAAACTCGTGTATTTCAACAGACAGACTTTTACTGTTCTAAGCCTCGACCAGGAAAGGACCTTTGACAAACTGCATCATGGTTTTCTTTTCGAAGTTACTCATCAATTGCTAGGATTATTTCCGCATTTGTGGCGATTAATGGTTCCATATCGTCCACTTTTGAACTCTCAAAAGGTATCAGGAAGGGTTCCCTCTATCCCCCCTCCTGTACCTTTTTATCCGCAACTTTTACTGCAATATCTGAATCACCACCCAGATTTTCAGGGATATGATCTGTCAGCTGCATTCATAAACATCAGGAGGCTTGCATATGCAGCGGATGTTCAGAATCATATTTCCTTAGCAAATATAAAGAAACTTTTAACCACTTTAGTGTTTCGAAGAGAAGTTTCATCAACCTCGCCAAGCCTAAAGGCTTTGCTATTATGCAATCTACTGTTCCCATTCTTAGAGCATTCCCAGTAATATGGTGTGGCCAAGTGGCAGTGTTAGGCTACGTCTTTTCGTTCTTATCAGACATGGACTCCTCTCACTGGCAACAAGTGATAAAATGATGTCATCCACCATGATAAGAATTTCTGTTTTATTACATCTATGTTTGTGATGATGCGGTTCATTAAGACACGTCTTTTTTGGTGACGTCTAAATGCCTATCCTCCTTGCCAGCCTGCATAGATTTTAAACAATTGAGCAGTACTGTGGTAATTGTGTGTGGTGGATCAGCAAGAAGTGTCATCCACTCTAATCAGAGTATCTTTTTTCCTCTTTGAGAGAGGAGGGTTTGGTTTGCCCCAAATCAAACGTTACCTTATTGCAGCCAGATTGGCTGCGATGATTCGGGTTTTCTTTTTCCTTCCTCTGATGTAGGCAAACATTGCCCTAACACACCTGCGCTTCTTCTTCAAGGTGAATGGACTTCTGTGTTCTCCCTTGTTCCCAGAGAACATTATCGTCCCAAACATTTATAAGACTTTTTCCCTGGACTTAATGAATTTTTTAACTGATCTACGGCATATCGATCCACAAGACTAGGATGATCATAAATCAGGATAAATACAAAAGATACAAGACAACTGGTATCTTTGTATTTATTTTGATTTTCCGTGGGCAGCATTTATGAAGGTATTAAAATCATTTGCCTTCGAAAAAACTACACTGAAGAGCCAAAACATTATGACCACCTACTCAATAACACTTTGCCCTACTTTCGGCCTGCAAAACATCTGCAACTGGCCTTGGCATGGAAGACACAAATTCTTGGTAGAGGATTGCAGACAGGTTGTACCAAATGTCTAAGCAGTGGTCAAGCAAAGTCGAGATATTCCGACATGGTGATGTTTGAACTCTGAGCAGCCACTCCATGATATCCCAAATGTGCTCTATTGGATTAAGATCCGGCGAGTAGGCCAGGACATTATTTGGAATTTATCCTTATGCTCCTCAAACCACTCCGACATAGTTTGAGTCTTGTGACATGGAGCGTTATCCTGCTGGTAGATTCCATTTCCAGTTGGGAAGACAGACGCCATGTAAGGGTTCAGTTGGTCTGCAGTGTTGTTCAGATGGTACGCAGCTTTCATTGTCCATTCTACCACAATTACGGGTCCTCGAGCCGCCCATGAGAATGCCCCCAAAGCATAATACTACTAACACCAACTTGTTTATGGCCTACTGTACAGGGGGAGAGCAACTGTTTGCCTAGAAGTCAGTGTACCCTGACACGACGATCGACGTAATGAATAAGAAATCGTGATTCTTCCGACCAGGCAACTCTCCTGCACCTATCCATGGCCCACTGTAGGCGTAGTCGACAATGACGCTTGGTCAACAGAGGCAAATGAGTGGGACTTCTGCGGTGCAGTCCCATATCCAAAAGTGTCTGCTGAACTCAGTGTTCCGAGACACCTGCACTTGGACCTGCATTGTATTGGGCTGTCAGATGAGCCATTGTCTGGCATTGATCTTGCTTTACCAAGCGGGACAGTCTCAAACCTCCTTATACTTTGATGACACATGGACGTCCTAAATCTTGGCGTCTACTGCTGGTTTCACCATGATTTATTCACTCTGAATAAATTC
Source organism: Rhysida immarginata (assembly GCA_023313115.1). Lineage (NCBI taxonomy): Eukaryota > Metazoa > Arthropoda > Chilopoda > Scolopendromorpha > Scolopendridae > Rhysida > Rhysida immarginata. The sequence continues at coordinate 3,785,153 of JAHWFO010092366.1, forward strand.
TAACAACGGCAAATCGTGAAAAACCTACCAGTCGTATAGTTTCAGAGATACTCGTTCCGATTCTTGAGGCTAGTAAAATCTGCCCTCTATCAAATTCGCTTATATCCGCAGCGTTTCTTATCACTCACAAAATTAAGTGCAAGACTGACTCATGGTATTATTCCTTTATATAGATCATATCTTTAAGATGGATGTTGCCTATTGTTTTATATTCCCTATATGTAACACAACTAGAAGGCGTCACATGCTTCTTTATTTTGGAGGAGATGCACTGTAACCTCTGAAAAAAAATCAATAAAATACTAACAACATCCAAGTTATAATGATCATGTAAAAAACTGAGTCATTAGAATGCTTAGCAAAGCTAAAATTTCCATACTGAATCCAGTAGTTGCATCGTGGTCTATTTTACTTGATACTAGGGTGAATAGCAAAATGGTAGTGTTTTTTATTAAACCTGTGCCATTCGAAATTACATTTCATGCTCTATAAGTAAAACACTATACGAAACATTCTACGAAACATTTTACGGTCAATCAAATTGAAGGTAAAGCAATTTACGGAAGATTCGGGATACATTAACTAACAGAAGGCAACGGATCGAGGGTCGTGTACATAGTTGTGCAGAGCTATCCGCGTATACCTTTTGTCACAGTAGTACTTGAAACGAAGGACATTTATGGATAAAAGGTGACTAGTCACATGTGTCTGTGGCTTGGGTAAATAAAAACACGAGCTGCTACATAACCATAACTCAGGTAAGTGTAACCTTATCTAGGAAGATATATAAGACACGGTAAGACACGGTTTTGTGGAACATTTTGACAAGAACCAAGCATAGCCCTACGAGACCTCACGACATGATGCTGAAATCTGGCATGCTCGTTTCTTGCAGAAATCAAATATGGCCTTCTCGTATGAGGATGCTTGTCAGGATCACTCAGGAAATTATAAACGACGATTTTGGAATAACAATCTATATTTCACTTTTTAAGCAGTTTTTATAAGCTGTAATTTGTGCTTGGTTAACTGGTGAATTAGATATCCATCCCATACTAAACTTGTACAATATAAATAAAAGATTATGTTCTATGATAATCTAATGATGATATCGATTCTAAAAAAAAACTGTTGTGAAGCAATAATTTTGTACAATTGCCTTTTCACATTGACTTTCACATGGACTTCTAGTAGAAGGCCAGCAGGTGACCCGTGGCTCGAGGGAGTGGGGCACGGACTCTGGCTGTGGTTG
>JAHWFO010092366.1:3791404-3845544 GCA_023313115.1 Rhysida immarginata
GTGCTTATATAAGAAAGATCATGAGATTATTGAGGTTAAGAGGTGGTAGAAAAAAGATAGTTTAAAAACCAGTAGAGACAACCAGTAATTAACACCATAACCTAGAAATTCCTACTGTCCCTCTTCCACTTTATTAACAACCACAGCCAGAGTCCATGACCCACTCCCTCGAGCCTCGGGCCACCTGCTGGCCTTCTACTAGAATTGAATTGTTGGAAATTGTTGGAAATTCAAGTCTTTCTCTTCTGATTTAGATGGTTTTGACATACATTCACCTGCCTATAAAAAATTGATATTATCAGCAAAAATGGAAGGAAAAATTCCACGACCTTAATTCATTCCAGTAACCAGGAATATCACGCTCGTTGCCTCTACCAATTGGCCCATCGTGAACATGGTAGAGCAAGGCTGTCACCAGGTGGTCTTAAAAACTACAAGGTGGTCAAGATGTAGGCTAAAATTTTCTCCTTTACAAATAATTAGATAAGGTGATGAGCATATGTAAGTAATTATTAAATGGAATCTGGAGATAATGCTCAAAACATAAGTGAATGATATCAGAAAAACTATATCCTACTATTCGCGGTTTCTAGTTCGAATCCAGGTCGTGGAATTTTCCATATCATTTTGTTTTTGATAATATGCTTGGACAATTATCTCTAATTTCAATTTAATAAACCATTAAGGAATGACCTAACCAAGTACCGAAAGTATTAAATTTTGATAAAGTATACAAGTTAAGATAGTACTCTAAAATCTTAAAACATGAGAATCGGTACAATATACGTATAACTACGTATAACTGTCATATAAACATAAGAATTATAAGAACTGGATATATAATGAGTGCAAATAAAATAAAAATTGGCAAGATGGTAAAAAAAAAGAAAGAAAAAATGAGAGAACTCAATTGTAGGGCAATGTTAATACGGTAAAGTTGCCTAATAGGGTGTACCTTTTTTTAAAAGCCCATAGAGCACCAAAGAAATACAGATTATTGCTGGCGTCCAACTTCATTATATACTTAATATCATGTAGAATAAGAAGCAAAAGTGTTGCTTTTTCATGTTATTTCGTTTGGCGTCATTTCAAGATTTAGTGAAAATACCCAAAGTCGTTCCTAATGTGGGGTGGTCTCCATATACGGGGTTTCTATGGTTCCTAAAATGGGGATGCAAACACAATGAAGAGTTAGTCTTTCACCTAACTTAAAATTAGTTCACAAGTTTATTAAAGTAAAAAGGTAATACGGTAACAAGGTAATATGAACATGATTAATTTATCAACAAGGCTACATTTGTTGCAGATAACACATTATCCTCAGCATCACTGCATAGAGAGTGTGCCCAGTTGTTGCACAACCTTCACTGACCCCACTCTTCTCCTTTTGTGTCATTTAAAAATAATTCGTTACAGTATGAATATTCAACATAACTGTTGCAATCATTAAGCTTATCTAGGGTCATATCAGAATCCGTAGACTCTGGAGCTTTTTTATTTTGTTTTTTATCCTTCTTCACCTTGGTTTTGGTTCTGGAGCTTTTGTTCTTTGTGATGTTTCTTGCAAGTGTTTGTTTTTTGTTCTTAAGCTTTCTTTCCAAATTAGCTTTATATGGGGAACCTGTAACTAAGGCGTGCTGCCTCTTCTCCCCCCACATTGGCTTGGCCCAGCTATTGAAGTAGATGGTAGCGGAGGAATGTTGGTTGCTGAAATGAACCTACTTGCAACAGGCCCATCATGATATGTTGTATGCTTTTGGTCAGGATCTCTTGCAGGTAATTAATTTTAAATAATCTTGGTTACATTAAGTTATAATTATTAGTCGTCTGTTTCATTCGCAGACATTGAACAAACATTCTACAAGCGTATCCAATTTAAGGTATCCCATATTGAAAACCCGAAACAACCCCATTTTGAGGAACGTTACAGTGTTTCATAATCCATTCTATTTGGTGTGTTGATCGAGAACTTCCTAAATTGTCAATGCATATATCTTAAGCAACAGTACTTTCTAATACTTCACCTAACAAAAAATATAACAATTGAATGGCTTACCATGGTAAAAACTCGTTGTGTTGGAGAAGGCGGCAAACTCTTGCGCATCGACGCAGGAAACGAACGTTCCTACTTCCTACCTATGAAAGGTTTGAACAATTACTTACCCCTGCCATGAGAAAGGGAAGCATGGCTTCCACTTTGCGTCCAGGTTTTAAAAATTACTTCTTTTACTATGGCGATCTATGGGTATCCCATATTAGTAACCTACCCCATATTAGGCAACTTAACCTTACACTTCAATTTGTGCCTTTTATCGTGGAAGCGGTCAAACGACGTAAAAAGGTCAATAACACTGCATAAGATCCGCTTGAAGGGAGCGTTATGGATGTAATTAGTGGATGAGGATGACTTCTCAATATGGAAAAGCCTTATTTTAATATTGATAGTTTTTAACGGACCATTATGATACCAGTAAACCACGTACTTTTAAACCAATTTGGATTATCATTAATTTTATGTTATATTCTTCATAACACATCATTCCGAATTGCTTGACATCTTACATGGCATATCTTAGCATTGAAATTTCCAATGATCCGTTATAGTTCCACTAAACCTGGTGCCTTTGAAACAATTTCGACTATCATTAATTTTACGTTATATTCATTCGTGACACATCATTCCAAGTTGCTTGACATCTCACTTACCCTATTTTAGTATTGAAATTTCCAATGGGCCAAAATGATACCATTAAACCACGTACCTTTGAACAAATTTGGATTATCATTACTTTAATGTTAAATTCATTCATGACACCATTCCAAGTTGTTTGACATATTACATGCCATATCTTCTCGATTACAACTATATTGAAATTGGTTCATGCGCTAAACCATATTATCAATTGATGAAAACAGCAATTAACAATGCACGTCCCCAAAGAATTGTGATGGTAGAGGACTTCTGGAAAATTGAGGCTATGCAAAGCATCTGTGGCCAGCAAGATCTCCGAATATGAACTAGATTGAGCATACATGAGATAAAACATGCATAATAACGTTTTATTCACACATATTTTATCATTTCCATTTCGTATCGTTTGATATACTACTTATTATATCTTATCTTTAAAATTTTTGAAAATGTCATAAGGGTACCATTGGAGCACATGGCATTGTATTGATTATAACCATTTTCAGAATGGTTCATTCGCGGAGCCATATTTATCAATTTGCGAAAATAGTAATTAATAACCCATTCTATCATGTCATTACGATGTGTAGGATGTATTACTACTACGTATATCTTAACACTGAAAATTGCTAGGTGGAGTCGTGAAGATATCATTTATGCACGTGCTGTTGAACCGATTTAGCACAAATGGTGATTTAGCACCCTTTCACGTGATTTTGATTGGCTTTTATCATGAACCATATTCATTGACTGGCAAAAACAGATTTCGAAAATCTTTCATATCTTTAGAGCAGTTAAACTTACGGATGGACAGACAGACAGACATGTTTCACCACGCTGATAGCATAAAGCACCTTTCGGTACTTAATAATTTCCTATAACAGATTGGTTACAGGCTTTGTTTCAGCACGAAACTTATGTGATGATGCTGAAACAGAGTTCGAGCAGGGAAATTGAGGTTTCTATGAGAAATTTGGTATTCATCAATTGCAGTAGGAAATCATGGAGTCCACTTCATCCTCAAGACCTCTTTGAACATTGTGAAACTTAGGTCGAATATTCGATCATTTCGTCTGCCTGGCAATTTTCTCTTTGTTCTTCTATTGATTTGATTATTAACTTAGCAGCTCCATGATGTTAAAAGGAAGACAGCCCTGGTTTTGTGGAAAGTGATGCTATACAGCCAACTTCAGACATGGACTTTAACCCTCATATCGAGCGCTGACTGTCCTGTCACTGGAACGGTTGCATCTTCTATTCTTGGGTGAGTACGAAATTCCACTAATTGTATCAAGACCGTCTGTTATGAGTGGACTGGTATTTAGCGTTCTCCATCAGATTTAGCTTTGCCCTCTTAACTTAACCATACACGATTCATACAGGTTATAAGCTCTTCACCCAACTACTGTGCACAGTAACCCGACCGAAATTAACGAACGTCAATCCAAGAGGATATTGCAAATATTATTAATGCTACACGCAGAGAGACTCTATCCAAGGAGAATTAAGAAAAGTGGATTCTATGCATCCAATCCTTTCTCATCAGAAGCGATTTATGGGAATATACATCTAGAAAATTTCCACAACTGAAGAGAGAAAAGGACCCCAAGGCCCAGGGTAAATGAATACTGCGAGAAATAAAACCCAGATCGGATATTACACTCCGCGGTGAAACACATCAAAGGATATGAAACCTCCAAAGAAGTATGCTACAAGCTCAACGCTGCTTATTCATCAAAAGGCCCTGTTCGGGCAATCGTTTGGATCTGCTGTGCTACCAAATAAGCTAGGTGATAACCCCAGCGCGACTGTGACTCTTTTTTTTTTTATTAAATTTTGAAATATCTTAAAAATAACATACGAAAACGCTTAGAATTATTACAGTAAAAATCCTGAATGAAAAATCGAAAAAAAATTTTTTAAATGCTCGCAATGAATGGACGTCTCCAAGTATGCCACTGCTGGGATGGCGCAAAACTCCCTCGTAGGAGTAGGTGCCGCAGATTATCGCTTGCGATAATCTACCCTCTGTACCAGATAAGATAAGATAAGATGCCACTGCTAGTCTAAATAATTTTTCTCTCGATTTCTTGAAGAAAAACTTGGCCATTCATCACTTTGTGAATTCTAGCAGTCGCCGATTCTTCGATTTTCAAGAAATTGTTAAGTACTACGAACTCTCAATTCTAAAGATCCCCCTAGACGATCAATAATGTTGATCAATATTCGCTTCAATAATGATGCTATCTATTGGAGCTCGCTTCAATATGATTCAAAACGCATCAGTATTCTCTGCAATGCTCATTCTTTGAAAAATATTCGTGCTATATGGTCGGGGTTGTTTTTGTGGCGTTTTTGTTGTAAATTTCAAAATGTTTTCCAATTCGGATTGAGGTTTTCTAGCATTGACTCTTGCACTATGCAAAAAAAAATCAAAGAAAAAGAGAAATAGACGCTGGTCCAAAGAGTGGTACAAGCTGAGAAGCCGCTATACACATGAACATTTGCTAAATTTTGGCATTCTACAGAACCGGACGACTATAAAAATTCTCTTCGATTAGATGAAGAAGGCTTTCAAAAATTTTCTTCTTTTAGAGCTAGTTAGGCCCAATATCCAGAAAAAGGAACGATATTGAAAAAAATATTGACAATAAATCTCCTACACGTTCAATATTGAGAGGATGCTTTATTCAATATTGACAGAAAATATAATTTTCTATCAATATCCATCAATATTGATAGGATGCTTCAATACACACCTAGACTAACTATGTTTCAATTAATATGGTCCTCCATTAATATAGAACCTAATATTGACAATGTTATTGATCTTCTAGGGGCTACTTGAGAAAAGCCTGTTTAATAGAAATTTTATGCATTGGTACATATTGAAACTTATCTATATTGCACAAACTTTGCAACGCATTGTTGGTCATGAGATATATATTGTTGATTCCTGCATAGTGCTGGTGCATTGCGTGTTAATACATTGTTGATACTATTGTTGCACAAACTTTTTTCTTACATTGTTGGTCATGAGGTATATATATATATTGTTAATCCGTGCAGAGTATTTCTGAATTGCTTATTGATACTATTGTTGATAACTATTGTTCCACAAACTTTGCCTTGTATTGTTAATCATGAGATATTTCTCATTAATATGCCTTGCCATAACCATGAATATCGATTTTTATCAATAATTATTAGTTTTATTATTAGTTTTTCAAAATTTGAGGCAGTGAGTGGCCTTCCTCAGGCTTTGAATTTCAAGTATGCAAAATTTTATCAATATAGGAATAAAACTGTAGATTTGTATAAGAAACAAACCCACAAAGCCATTCACAAACATCCTTCCTCTTTCTATACACATGATCAACGGAGTTGGGACACCCCTGAGAACACCTGGGGTGTTTCTCCTGGGCTGGACTGGACTCGCTCATCAAGCTGGACGGAAACCTCAATGCTGATGGCTACAGGACTGGTCTGACGAGATGCGGGTTGAAGAACTGGATTGGCCCGCCCAGATTTCTCATCTCAACCCCATCGGACATCTTTGGGACGAATTGGAACGACGTGTGAAATCCAGGATGGTTCGCCCTACATCTGTCCAGGAACTGACCATGACACTCCTCGAGGAATGGAGGTCAATACCTTGGATACATACCGTAAAATTGTGGATACTATGCCATGTAGGGTGGAGGCAGTGATAGCAGCTCGGGGTGGTCCTACACATTACTGATTGAAGCTTTTTGTGGCTTTACGGTAGAGCAACAGGTTTCCCAAGTCCTTTGATCATGTAGTGTATATATAGAAGGATGTTTATGGGTTTGTGGGTTTGTTTGTGAGTTTGTTTTTTATACAAATTTACAGTTTTATTCCAATCTTGATAAATTTTTGCATACTTGACCTTTAAAGCATGAGGAAGGTCACTGCCTACCTCAGATTTCGGAAGAAAAATAATTATCGATAAAAAAATCCAGAGTTTCTCTGACCAATTCTCGTCCTCTCTCCTTTCCAGGCATATAATTTTTTGCTAGTCTTCTGATTGTTTGATAGGGTGTTCAAAGGAGACACGTGTGACTCCTTTTCCTCATCAATAGACGCTGCCTTATTTATGAAGTGGCCTGTCACTGCATCGTCATTTTATGCTTATTATTAATTATTTTAGATTAAATTTGCAATATCTTAAAAATAAACACATGAAAACGCTTAGAAATAATACTGTAAAAAATCTTAATGAAAATTTGAAAAAAAATTTTTTTAAAGGCTCACAATGGATGGACCTGTCCGAGGATGCCACTGCTAGCCTAAATAATTTCTTACTCATGTAATCTTACCTTAGTCTAAATAATTTCTTATCCATGTATACTTGATGTTGTTGCAATTCCCACTCTTCTCTCGATGTTTTGAAGCAAAACTTTGCCATTCGTCACTTTGTGGAGTCTAGCGGTCGCCGATTCTTAAACCGGGTGCTTCAAAAATGACCAATATACTGGTATATTTTAAAAATCGATAAAAACTAAACGGGCAGTGATAGAAATACACCGTTCGTTGCAATACGCTTGGGAAAACTGTAAATTTTCAGGCAGACAAACTTTGGAAATTAGTTCACGGTATATTTCTATCGCTGCTCGTTTAGATTTTTCAAATATACCGGTCTTTTTTGAAACACCCGGTATATACTTGCTTACCATTTGCTCAATACAGCACCGAGCAAAGGAGTGCCTCCTCTGTCCTCTTTTCATTTTTTCACAATAGTCTGCTAACTCTCCATTATCTCCAGTTAGTGATCATTTTTAAACATTTACAAGTACTGAGAACTCAATTCTAAGAAATACCTGAATAACAGATATTCTATGCATTGTTACAAATTGAAACTTATCTAATTTGCACAAACTTTGCCTTGCATTGTTGGTCATGAGATATATACTGTTGTTCTTTGCATAGTCTTGGTGCATTGCGTGTTGACACCATTGTTGATACCTACTGTTGCAGAATCTTTTCCTTGCATTGTTGGTCATGAGATATATATTGTTTTTCCATGCAGAGTATTTGTGAACTGCTTGTTGATACCATTGTTGATAACTATTGTTGCACAGACTTTCCTTGCATTGTTGGTCGTGAGATATATATTATTGGTCCGTGCAGAGTGTGATTGTGAACTGCGTGTTGATAAGCATTGTTGCACAAACTTTGTTTTGCATTGTTGGTCATGACATATTTCTCATTAATATGCCTGGCCATAACCATAAATATCGATTTTTTTTTACAAATATTTATTATTTTATAGAAACTTGGGCTAGATATTGACCTTCCGCATGCTTTGAAGGTCAAGTTTTCAAAATTTCATCTGACTCTTATTTTCGTTAACATTTGGAAGTATTTCCAGTTCACTATACTAGAAATAACCCCAACTTTGGCCTAACTGCTATTGATTGAAGCCTAACAACGCTTTACAAAGGAAATAATGAATGGGCAACATGAGATAGTGCTCATGTCATTCGATTGTTGACTTTTTATTGGCTTAAAATAAGAGGAAAAAAACTAGCGAGAAATACCCCACGAATGCGGTATTTGCCTGGAATGCGGTGCGACCCTGCCAAAATGGCTGAAACTATGGTTTTGCTACAGTGCTGGAATAGTTTGTATTCTAGCCACTGTAGTTTTACTTCATGCTTCAACATTTGTTTACATCGGTGGCTCGTTGCTAGACAATTGTCATGTGATTTCTCGGAAAAGAGAATGACAGACGACGAAGGAGGAGGGAATGCGCGGGCTCGAGGCTTCAGAACGAGAGTTTTCTGGAGCAATAACTATGTCTCGAGTTCGTGCTCATCCCTTCCGAGAAAAAATGATCAAGTCGCGAGGGAGAAAGAAGGACGGGTTTATGAAAAAAGCGAAAAGGGGAGAGGTAAAATTATTGTTACTGGTTGTCGGTGCTAGTGGTGGAAAATAGCGCCTGGCTATGCTTATTGTTCTATGAGGCAAATTTTATGCTTGACGGTGAAGCTCTACCGTGTGGATTGCTGGTATACATTCAAGCCTGGGTAGGTATTATCTTACCGCTAGTGGAGCGAGGCTCATAGACTTAAGCGTGTATTTTGAGTAGGCCTGTGGGTGTGACTATCCATTTGGGCCAGTGACACTCCATTTGCTACGTTATAGTGTGCTAATTGAAGAGCGCCAAAGATTGCTTTCTTAGTCACAAAATCTGAGCACTATATCTCCGTGGATTCACAGCGGAGCTTAGGCATTTGCAAATCGTTATGGTATAATTTTGCCAATTGCTTAATGGAAATTCCCCGCGACCTGAGTTGGTGGTGCTATCTACTTTGGCTTACTTATTAATTGATGTATAAGTTATTTGCTTAATTAACCTAATGCGGTTAATATCGTGCAGGATAAATGGTTTAGGATTACTTATTGCTAATCTATCATTTTTTTTCTTCTGTTTCCCATATTTGCTAGCGAAGTAACTTCGCCTCCAAGGGAGTTTCTTCGTCGTTAAGAGGTCGTCGGTGGTGTAGCCAACCCCCTCTGTGGACGTCGGAGACGTCGTCGTCATGGAATTACGACTCGCATTTCGGATCAAGCAGGACGCATCTGGTTTCAGACGATAGCGGACCGGACATCTCTTTTACGGGCGAAGGGGATCCTGCATGTTTCCACTGCGCTTATTCTGTTAATTTATGCAGGCATATTAATATTTATTCATATATATATTTCAATTTATATCGGATAACGCTGACCGGTGATCAGTACTGTACTTTATGATATTATTCAAGTTTGAATAAACATCCTTGTTTTTCTTATTTGGTGTTCTTGCATTCCCACCTAATCACACGTAATAGCAATGAAACCTCTTTCTTATTATTACGCATGGTGATGTTCCTGACCAATAGGAGTTAGGCCAAAGTTGGGGTTGGTCGCTGTATAGCTGCATGAACGTAGTAGTATTATAATTATTGTATAATCGAGTTCATAAGCATTTTTTGATGAATAATAAGAAAGAAAATTCCGCAGCCCGGGATCAAACCAGGAACCTTTGGCTCGGACCGCCAACGCGCTAACCAATTGCGCCACTGCGGCCGTGAAAGCATTACGCTATTTACATGACCTTAGGGCTTGGTTAGAGCAGTTACCTAGTTCGCCGGCTGGGACTAAGTTTCCTAAGGCGAAAATTCTTAAAGAATAAATCATTAGATGGTCTGTGAGGGGTTGTTAATGGTTCGCCTACCTCACTGTTCGAAATAATGATGAAAAATAGGAAAGAAAATTCCGCAATCCGAGTCAAAGGTTTCTGGTTCGATCCCGGGTGGCTGATTAGAGGGTTCCTGATGCTCTCACCAAAATCCACTTAGGTGATTCTGTCTTACAAGGGAACACCTGTTGATTCGCCTATATACCCATGAATCTGGCTAGGGGGATGGGTACTGGCACCTCAAATGGATAAATGGAAAAATTTACAGTTTTCTAAATTAAACGACTGCTGTTTCAAGATGTTTTGTTTTGTTTTTTAATTTTCAACTAATGGCTGCATTGTTTCAATTGACAGGTGTGCAGCTGAGTAGGGGCTAATACGGTCTAAAAAGGTGGGACTGAACTCTCATATACCTGTTATAAATAATAAATAAATAAATACAGATGTGTTCTTTACATAACTTAATTTAAATTTTGGTCATGGATGATGCATTTTCTAACCCCGCTAATGCTGCCGGTTTTGGTGGTGTGAGAGGTTTAGCTAAACAAACAAATCATTCTGAAAAAGAGACACGTGAATGGTTAAGGGGTGTGAGAGCTTATACGCTACATAAACCGGTGCGTCATCATTACCCACGTAATCGCATGCGTGTATATGCGCCATTTGGACAATTTCAAGTGGACTTGGTTTATCTAACCAGTCTGTCAAAACAGAACGATGGTTATAAATTTATACTTACCTGCATCGATGTTTTCTCGCGCTATGCGTGGGTCATTCCTCTAAAAACGAAGAAGGGGCTTGAACTTCAGAAAGCCTTTCAAAAAATTTTCACACTCAGCAGTGTTCCTGTAAAAGTGAACAGCGATAAAGGGAAAGAGTTTTTAAACAAGCATGTTCAAGATTATTTTAAAGAACTCAACATCGATTTCTTCACAACAGAATCAGATTTGAAAGCTGTTACGATCGAATGATTCAACCGTACTTTAAAAACGAGGATGTTTAAGTTTTTTACATTTACCAACAAACACAGATACATCGACGTCTTACCTGATCTCGTGTTAAGCTACAACCGCCGCAATCACAGAGCCTTGGGTATGGCGCCAGCTGATGTCAATGAACGAAATGCCCCAGCTCTATGGTTGAAACAAAAGAGTTATTATACAGCTGCACCACAAACAAATCCAAGGTTGCAAATCGGAGATTACGTACGTATTTCGAAAGGGAAAAACATGTTTGATAAAGGGTATCTTCCAAACTGGACCGAGGAGGTGTTTGAGGTTTCAAAAATCAAGAACATTACGACTGTAAACAACACTTTCGAAATAGGTTTCAAGGATGATCTCATAGATGAACAAATCGATTTCCACATTGTTTCACCAGTAAGAATTCCGACAATCCAGTCTTTCATAATCGAAGTTGAATTGGTGTTACAAGTCTATTTGAAAGATGTTCTCTTTTACCATAACACTTCTTTAGATCAAAACGTCACCATGAGTTTGCCTCTGAATGTCGGAATTCGCTATAAAACTCCCGAATTCTGTAAGGTGTTCAATGTTTCGCCAAATATTTTCTACGAGGACCGTTTCTCTCTAACTCCGGATTACAAACTGCCGTTTAAGTGGGTGCCCGATTTTTCTGTTACGTTAAGGTATCCCAAGTCGGCACCTCTATACCAAAAAATTGTTGAATTTAGGAGTACCAAACTGCAAAGTAGGGTAGCGGCTATTGATTTTCTAAAAGATAGTTTTAGAACGGCGGGTATCGAGACAAAGATAGTTAATGATCTTGTATTGTTTACGGGGTCCTCAACACAGTTCATCGAATTCCCAGCAGCTGTCAACATTGGATTTATACCTGCTAGGTTTCTAAACAAGAAATTGAAAACGCCTATTACTATGCCCTTAAACGACACAGATGACGGATTTATCAGTTGTGTTATTTTTGATCCACCTGATACGCCAGAACGGTGCATCTTAAAAATTCCCGAAGGGTATTATGATAGTCGTAGGGACGTTGTTGAGGCGCTCGTTAAGTTGATTCCATTGAAAGAACAGACTTTTTACAAAATCAATATCACACGTAATAAATGTTTTCATTTCAAATGCACAGAAGGTCGGGTTTATGTTACACACTGGGTTTACAAGCTGAACTTTCTGACTTAGAACTCGTTATTGGTGAGGGTTCAACCCCAATAGATCTTACACGTGGCATACATGGTTATTATCTCTATACAGACATCATACAGCCGCAGGTTGTGGGCAACACATTCGCGCCGCTCCTACGAATCTTACCCGTTTCACATGCCAGGCGAGAAGTGATTTATCAGGCTTTTCATTCACCCGACTGCTTTCCCTTAAGTAAAAATATCATAGACACGATTGAAATCGCGCTTCATTCCGATCACGGGGATTTGCTCGCGTTTTTAACAGGCAAAACCATAGTGAAATTACATTTTCGTATGTAACAACTGTAGTGTGAGGTTGATTTCTTTTTTCTCTCCTCCTCAATTACTTCAAGATGCATATCCCCTATCAGCCGAGCCAAGAAGTAATTTCGCGTTACTATTTAAACCAGAGTGGGAATGGCTTACCTGTGTTTAGAGGGTCTGTTTACCAGAGAGGTAATGGGATTGGTTCAGTATTTTCAAATCTGTTTCGCTTGGCAACGCCTTTACTCAAATCCGTGGGTAAGATTCTCGGGAGACATGCCCTAAAGGGCGGTGTTTCCGTTTTTAATGATGTGATACATGGTCAAAATTTCAAATAGTCGTTGTCATCACGAATGAAAGAAGCTGGAGGTAATGCCCTGCAGGAAATGGGTGCTAGAGTTCAGAGAGGTAGAGGTCGTGTTAAAAGACGAAATTCAGCATTTCCTACTCATTCACATGTAAAAAGGCCCAGAGGCAACAGCGTGGAGACCTTTTTAAAGAGTGAATACAGACAAAGAAGTCGAGTGCAGCGTTCAAAAAAGCTGAAAAACGTGCAGGAGAAACAGAAGAAGAAGATGAAGAAACAGAAGAAGCCAACAAAAAGACAGGCAAAATTACGTTCTAAGCCAATTTTAAACACACGTCCTTTATCATCAGTTTTCGCCTAATACATACGTAATCATGGCATCAATGATACATCAGCTGAGCACTGAATGTCTCAACAGCGATCTCGACATTTTTTCTATACCTCACACGAGCGGCCAACAGGAAAAGCGACATGTCACCGGGTACCAGCCAACAGCCATCATCAGCCAAGACGGGCCTATTGAATTCTACGTACCTGGTTTGGCAGATTTTTACACGGATCTCGATCAATCTACATTAAACTTAGAAGTCGTTATCAACAAAGGGGATGGACAGTTACCAGCTGGTGATAAAACAGGACCTGTGAACCTTTTCTTACATTCACTATTCTCAAAAGTCGATTGCTATCTAGGTGATACGTTAGTTAGTCATAGTAATAACTTATATCCATACAGAGCTTATTTTGAAACTCTTTTGAACTATGGGCAGACTTCTAAACAAAGTCAACTCACAACAGCAGGGTATTGTAAAGACACGAGCGGTAATTGGACAATGCTGACGATGCAAACAATGGGGTAAGTTACGTAAAAGACTCGCACGAAACAGCGTTTACTACATGGAAGGTCCGCTCCATTTAGACATCTTTCGGCAGGGTCGATTTCTACTAAACTCAACGGATTTTCGTCTGTGGCTTTACAGAAGTAAATCCTCCTTTGCTCTTATGTCTGATGTAGCTAATCCCAATTATCAGATCACAATCCGAAAAGCAACGCTGAATGTTGAGAGAGTTAAAGTTAACACAGCCACGCTATTAGCACATGCAAAGACTCTGCAAACAAATAACGCGTTTTACCCTATCGGACGGGTAGAAATGAGGTCAGTGAGTATTGCTACGGGAACTAGAAATCACGTCATACAGAACTTAATTACTGGTCAGATTCCTTCCCGGTTGATTTTGCATTTACATCAAGCGAAGCCCAGAATGGTTCTTTTACTTCGAATCCATTCAACTTTCAACATTTCAATCTACCTTTCTTCTCCCTCTCACTGGATACTCATGCAATTCCTCTAAACCCTCTGACGCCGAATTTTTCCTCTGGATCATACTTGAGAGAGTTTGTTCATTCCATGAAGGCACTTGGGATTTGGAAAGAAGACAGAGATGTTGACATCAGTCAGTTCGATTACGGTTCTGGTTACACATTTCTGGCCTTTGATCTTTCGGGGGACAGAAATTATTATACAGATAGATATAACCTTATACGTAACGGTACCTTAAGCGTTGAAGTTCAGTTTTCCGAACCTTCAGCTAATTCGGTGAACCTGATTGCTTCTTGTCAATATCAGAATCTCCTTGAAATCAATAAAGACAGAACCGTGAGCTTCGATTTCACAAATTAAGGTCTATGGATACGCAAGAGCTATGGAGGGCTCTTGAGAGAGATCCATTCACATGTACTATGGCAAGAGGTGTTTTCCCGGCGGATTTGGTGCTTCAACTCAAACCTCTGCATCCAGCTTTACTCATTGCTAATACGGATGATTCCAGTAAGCCAGGCTCGCATTGGGTGGCTTTTTTATACCCTCCCGCAAACAGGCATACATCTTTGAGTCTTTCGGAATGTTTCCTCAACCACAATTCCAACCGTTCATGCTTATGCACGCGGAAAAATGGAGCTACAACACGAGAATAGTGCAACATCAGACGTCTGACACATGTGGTCATCACTGTCTACATTACCTGAAATTAGCAGCCAGGGGTTATTCTACGGCAGACATCTTGAACAACACTTATAAAAATGAACTGCTTTTAAACGACTTACTCGTGTAATGTGAAATCATCCAAGACGAATATACTAGCAACTCTGAATTTAATATCTGCCAAAAGGCCAAATGGAACCAATGTTGCAAACCTTTAAATTATTCTGTTTAATTATTCTAATTATTATTATTATCTGTTTTATTCAATTTCTGTATATTCATTTGTTCAAATAAACTTTTCGTATTCAGATGGAATTTGTGTTTGTTTGTGGTTACTTTTAATAAATAAATAAATAAATAAATAAATTACACAATCAATGGTTTTCATACATTGAATTACATTTTATTCAATTTTATTTTTTTTTACAGGCGTTAAAATAAATTTTATCATTTTCAATACAACCTAATATTTTACGTTAAATTGTTATTTATGTTAATGTAACCAAGGTAGCTTAGGCGTGTCAGATGCATGCACAGGGCGGTACACAGGATTCACGATTAATTCTTCAGGGATATTGACATGATGTATCACGTCGGTAAACAGGGTTCTCCCAGGTAGAGGTTTCTTCAGGTCGGGGATGGGCGATAATACGTCTTGTATTAAACTATTAATGTTCGAACCTCGTATTGATTTCCCTCCGATTGACACAGTTCCTTTTTTATTCCATGTGATAACATCAGATCTCTTACGTAATGTCTCTATGAAACGTGTACGTGGGGAGGGCTGCTCAACAGGCAAACTCACGATGTTTCCCGGTCGTCCGGCCTCGTCGTAGGCCTCTTCGAATCCACTAACCATGGCGATATCATGGTCAGCGAGGGTTTTTTCTTTTAAGTCTGCAGATGTGCGAAAATCGGGTGAATAGACGAGTTGTTGTGGATACAGATAAGTAGGTGTTTCTTGAAGGGATTGCGGTGACGGCGTTTGAGGTATTAAAGACGGGTTTGAAGGTGGTTGAGGGTCGGTTTGGGTTGAAAGACTTGTTCGTTTTGAATGAGCTTCACGACGCCTAGCTCTTAGATATTTTTGAAGTGTATTTAAATAAAGATCCATTTTCTGATGCACATTCAAATTTGATGCTTTTAAAATCTCATTGATTTGAGAATCCAATTGTTTATTACGTTTTTTTTCAACATCATTAACCACACTAGGTTCAACCTTAGGTTAACCATGTTCAACGGGACGCGCTGACACAGGGACGCTCTGGTCCGTAGCGTGAAGGAACCTTTGATATTCGTGAGCCGGTAGTAAAACGTACTTTTGCATGTTCTTAACTAATTAATTTATTCAAAATAGGTGCAGCTACGCTTCCTAACATAAGAGGTAGCAAGAATCCGTTCCCACGTTGGTTCAGATAAGTTTTCTTGGCCCTTAATGAAATTTTTTTATGGACTAAACCTTTTATTTTCCGCAAATGTTGTTTAATGGGTGGTGTCCAGTCGACTCTACGATGTAGAATGTTATGACAGATCTCGCACAATGCTTTAACTTGATTAAGAGTGGCATGTTGCATTAATACTTTCCTATGCTGAGGAGACGAGTGTTTCAAAGCTCCTAGAAAATGTCGATGTTTCACAACCAGAGGAATCATTGTTGTATCAAAACCCTATTCAGCCGATTTAAAAATGACGTTCACGGTTTTAAACCCGCGCTTTATCCGCATAAACCACGATAGGTTTTTCGGGCGGAAAAATCTTACTACGCAATCTCAGAACATCAGGACAACTCTGAGTTAAATCAAGCAATAAATAACTATGGGGTTCCCGAGTGGCATCTTTAAAGGCTTCGATGAGTAAGGGTCCGTAGTCTGTTTGCGGATATATTTATGCAGATAACGTTCATCAGCTTTATATATTTACATGTTTACAGCGTGAATGTAGGATCTAAACTGAAACAACAAGGTTTTGAAATTGAAGGTCTCTCCTGGGGATGGGGTCCACAGCAAACAGACGCGTGAATAAGCATGAACGGTTGGAATTGTGGTTCAGGAAACATTCCGAAAGAATCCAAGATGTATGCCTGTTTGCGGGAGGGTATAAAAAAAGCCACCCAATGTGAGCCTGGCTTACTGGAATCATCCGTATTAGCAATGAGTAAAGCTGGATGCAGAGGTTTGAGTTGAAGCACCAAATCCGCCGGGAAAACACCTCTTGCCATAGTACATGTGAATGGATCTCTCTCAAGAGCCCTCCATAGCTCTTGCGTATCCATAGACCTTAATTTGTAAAATCGAAGCTCACGGTTCTGTCTTTATTGATTTCCAGGAGATTCTGATATTGACATTAAGCAATCAGGTTCACCGAATTAGTTAAAGGTTCGGAAAACTGAACTTCAACGCTTAACGTACTGTTACGTATAAGGTTATATCTATCTGTATAATAATTTCTGTCCCCCGAAAGATCAAAGGCCAGAAATGTGTAACCAGAACCGTAATCGAACTGACTGATGTCAACATCTCTGTCTTCTTTCCAAATCCCAAGTGCCTTCATGGAATGAACAAACTCTCTCAAGTATGATCCAGAGGAAAAATTCGGCGTCAGAGGGTTTAGAGGAATTGCATGAGTATCCAGTGAGAGGGAGAAGAAAGGTAGATTGAAATGTTGAAAGTTGAATGGATTCGAAGTAAAAGAACCATTCTGGGCTTCGCTCGATGTAAATGCAAAAATCAACCGGGAAGGAATCTGACCAGTAATTAAGTTCTGTATGACGTGATTTCTAGTTCCCGTAGCAATACTCACTGACCTCATTTCTACCCGTCCGATAGGGTAAAACGCGTTATTTGTTTGCAGAGTCTTTGCATGTGCTAATAGCGTGGCTGTGTTAACTTTAACTCTCTCAACATTCAGCGTTGCTTTTCGGATTGTGATCTGATAATTGGGATTAGCTACATCAGACATAAGAGCAAAGGAGGATTTACTTCTGTAAAGCCACAGACGAAAATCCGTTGAGTTTAGTAGAAATCGACCCTGCCGAAAGATGTCTAAATGGAGCGGACCTTCCATGTAGTAAACGCTGTTTCGTGCGAGTCTTTTACGTAACTTACCCCATTGTTTGCATCGTCAGCATTGTCCAATTACCGCTCGTGTCTTTACAATACCCTGCTGTTGTGAGTTGACTTTGTTTAGAAGTCTGCCCATAGTTCAAAAGAGTTTCAAAATAAGCTCTGTATGGATATAAGTTATTACTATGACTAACTAACGTATCACCTAGATAGCAATCGACTTTTGAGAATAGTGAATGTAAGAAAAGGTTCACAGGTCCTGTTTTATCACCAGCTGGTAACTGTCCATCCCCTTTGTTGATAACGACTTCTAAGTTTAATGTAGATTGATCGAGATCCGTGTAAAAATCTGCCAAACCAGGTACGTAGAATTCAATAGGCCCGTCTTGGCTGATGATGGCTGTTGGCTGGTACCCGGTGACATGTCGCTTTTCCTGTTGGCCGCTCGTGTGAGGTATAGAAAAAATGTCGAGATCGCTGTTGAGACATTCAGTGCTCAGCTGATGTATCATTGATGCCATGATTACGTATGTATTAGGCGAAAACTGATGATAAAGGACGTGTGTTTAAAATTGGCTTAGAACGTAATTTTGCCTGTCTTTTTGTTGGCTTCTTCTGTTTCTTCATCTTCTTCTTCTGTTTCTCCTGCACGTTTTTCAGCTTTTTTGAACGCTGCACTCGACTTCTTTGTCTGTATTCACTCTTTAAAAAGGTCTCCACGCTGTTGCCTCTGGGCCTTTTTACATGTGAATGAGTAGGAAATGCTGAATTTCGTCTTTTAACACGACCTCTACCTCTCTGAACTCTAGCACCCATTTCCTGCAGGGCATTACCTCCAGCTTCTTTCATTCGTGATGACAACGACTATTTGAAATTTTGACCATGTATCACATCATTAAAAACGGAAACACCGCCCTTTAGGGCATGTCTCCCGAGAATCTTACCCACGGATTTGAGTAAAGGCGTTGCCAAGCGAAACAGATTTGAAAATACTGAACCAATCCCATTACCTCTCTGGTAAACAGACCCTCTAAACACAGGTAAGCCATTCCCACTCTGGTTTAAATAGTAACGCGAAATTACTTCTTGGCTCGGCTGATAGGGGATATGCATCTTGAAGTAATTGAGGAGGAGAGAAAAAAGAAATCAACCTCACACTACAGTTGTTACATACGAAAATGTAATTTCACTATGGTTTTGCCTGTTAAAAACGCGAGCAAATCCCCGTGATCGGAATGAAGCGCGATTTCAATCGTGTCTATGATATTTTTACTTAAGGGAAAGCAGTCGGGTGAATGAAAAGCCTGATAAATCACTTCTCGCCTGGCATGTGAAACGGGTAAGATTCGTAGGAGCGGCGCGAATGTGTTGCCCACAACCTGCGGCTGTATGATGTCTGTATAGAGATAATAACCATGTATGCCACGTGTAAGATCTATTGGGGTTGAACCCTCACCAATAACGAGTTCTAAGTCAGAAAGTTCAGCTTGTAAACCCAGTGTGTAACATAAACCCGACCTTCTGTGCATTTGAAATGAAAACATTTATTACGTGTGATATTGATTTTGTAAAAAGTCTGTTCTTTCAATGGAATCAACTTAACGAGCGCCTCAACAACGTCCCTACGACTATCATAATACCCTTCGGGAATTTTTAAGATGCACCGTTCTGGCGTATCAGGTGGATCAAAAATAACACAACTGATAAATCCGTCATCTGTGTCGTTTAAGGGCATAGTAATAGGCGTTTTCAATTTCTTGTTCAGAAACCTAGCAGGTATAAATCCAATGTTGACAGCTGCTGGGAATTCGATGAACTGTGTTGAGGACCCCGTAAACAATACAAGATCATTAACTATCTTTGTCTCGATACCCGCCGTTCTAAAACTATCTTTTAGAAAATCAATAGCCGCTACCCTACTTTGCAGTTTGGTACTCCTAAATTCAACAATTTTTTGGTATAGAGGTGCCGACTTGGGATACCTTAACGTAACAGAAAAATCGGGCACCCACTTAAACGGCAGTTTGTAATCCGGAGTTAGAGAGAAACGGTCCTCGTAGAAAATATTTGGCGAAACATTGAACACCTTACAGAATTCGGGAGTGTTAAAGCGAATCCCTTCATTCAGAGGCAAACTCATGGTGACGTTTTGATCTAAAGAAGTGTTATGGTAAAAGAGAACATCTTTCAAATAGACTTGTAACACCAATTCAACTTCGATTATGAAAGACTGGATTGTCGGAATTCTTACTGGTGAAACAATGTGGAAATCGATTTGTTCATCTATGAGATCATCCTTGAAACCTATTTCGAAAGTGTTGTTTACATTCGTAATGTTCTTGAAGAGGGCTGGGAAATGTGTTTCCGATAAACCAACCTCCCATCGTCCCTGGAAACGTAGCGTCCTCGGCAGTCTTGTAATAAAATGAGCTCTTGTATTGGAATGAATTTGTTCACCAGTAGGTGTGTTTGATGGTAACGTAACATAAAAATCAGTGTCTTCATACATGATGGCTGTGCTCGGACCCAACTGTTGTCAATCGCCTCTTGTCAAGCATTTAAAAGATCTATCTCTCGTACCCAGCTGTTCATGCTGGCCGGGTAACCTTGCCATTTCACAAAAGCTTCGCGAACACCACGTCTCGTGCGCCAGCGAATAATCTGTTCGATGTTAAAAACTTCAGGCTTTTTCACCTTTTGTAACTCCTGATCGTAGAATACACCTGAGATCTCGCTGCCATCGTAATCTTTAATTTTATACACAACAGGTTTTCTATAAATGATTTTTGAAACCTCAAACACCTCCTTGGTCCAGTTTGGAAGATACCCTTTATCAAATATGTTTTTCACTTTCGAAATACGTACATAATCTCCGATTTGCAACCTTGGATTTGTTTGTGGTGCAGCTGTATAATAACTCTGTTGTTTCAACCATAGAGCTGGGGCATTTCGTTCATTGACATCAGCTGGCGCCATACCCAAGGCTCTGTGATTGCGGCGGTTGTAGCTTAACACGAGATCAGGTAAGACGTCGATGTATCTGTGTTTGTTGGTAAATGTAAAAAACTTAAACATCCTCGTTTTTAAAGTACGGTTGAATCATTCGATCGTAACAGCTTTCAAATCTGATTCTGTTGTGAAGAAATCGATGTTGAGTTCTTTAAAATAATCTTGAACATGCTTGTTTAAAAACTCTTTCCCTTTATCGCTGTTCACTTTTACAGGAACACTGCTGAGTGTGAAAATTTTTTGAAAGGCTTTCTGAAGTTCAAGCCCCTTCTTCGTTTTTAGAGGAATGACCCACGCATAGCGCGAGAAAACATCGATGCAGGTAAGTATAAATTTATAACCATCGTTCTGTTTTGACAGACTGGTTAGATAAACCAAGTCCACTTGAAATTGTCCAAATGGCGCATATACACGCATGCGATTACGTGGGTAATGATGACGCACCGGTTTATGTAGCGTATAAGCTCTCACACCCCTTAACCATTCACGTGTCTCTTTTTCAGAATGATTTGTTTGTTTAGCTAAACCTCTCACACCACCAAAACCGGCAGCATTAGCAGGGTTAGAAAATGCATCATCCATGACCAAAATTTAAATTAAGTTATGTAAAGAACACATCTGTATTTATTTATTTATTATTTATAACAGGTATATGAGAGTTCAGTCCCACCTTTTTAGACCGTATTAGCCCCTACTCAGCTGCACACCTGTCAATTGAAACAATGCAGCCATTAGTTGAAAATTAAAAAACAAAACAAAACATCTTGAAACAGCAGTCGTTTAATTTAGAAAACTGTAAAAAGAGCTTGGAAAAAATTTGGTTACCCGAGAAAACAATAGTAAATTAGTAATTAGGTAATCCATTTGAGGTGTCAGTACCCATCCCCCTAGCCAGATTCATGGGTATATAAGCGAATCAACAGGTGTTCACTTGTAAGACAGAATCACCTAAGTGGGTTTTGCTGAGAGCATCAGGACCCTCTAATCAGAGGATTATAAAATTAATTTTATTTCAGCCTTAGGCCACACCCAAATAAAGGACCAACGCCCAAATAAAGACCAACGCCCAAATAAAAACCAACACCCCAAAACAGGGAGGAGGGGTTTGGCAGGTGACGTAGGCGCCTTCTGCACGCGGATTGGTTGAATACCTGTGACGTCAGGAAGGGGTAGGGGTGGGGGGTGATGGGATGCTAATACTGCACGCTGATTGGCTGGATTAGGCCACGCCCACCTCATTAATATGCGACTCAGTCGAGTAGTATACTACTTGCATTGTTTTTTCCCGGTTTGCAGAGGGGCTCAGTAGTCTGCTTTCATTTGCTGTCCATCCGTGCGAGTTGAACATTTTTTTGTGTTCGCGTCGTTCTTAATTGCTCGTTTACATTAAAACTTTTTTTGGAGTATAGGTTGGCCTTTAGTTATTAATATTTGTTTTTAGTAATTAGAGTTTTGAAAAGTTGCCTAGTTTATAGGGTTAAGTGGTTCTAGTTTTGGTGTTTTATTAATTAGACTGGTTTGCTTTACTAGTTACACATAGTCTTTGTAGATCACCATTTAATCTGTATCTTGTTGCCTGTTTCTCTTGCTCCCTCTTAGTCATACATATGGATAAGAGAGCAAAAGCTATTTTTATCATGTTATCGAATACAGCCTATATAAAACAGGATATTAGGCTATTCAATCAATGTTTTCAACTCCTGGCGGTACAGTTGTCGAATTATGGGAAACCAGAAAAAGTAAAATGACGAGGGTGAGTCAAATGAAAACCCCAAAATTGTAATTACAATTCCAAATTTCCCCCACAGTGTTGTAATTCTGCATAACTATTAAAAATGTGTAGTAGAAATATCTAGTAGGAGGCAGGAAAGTATAGACAATTGTTGTTTGATTAGAATATTTGGCATCGACTACTAAGGTCATTTTGCGTCTTCTACACAAGTTATATTTCCACGCAGCCCGGGACAAACACAAACATTCATACCCACAGCGGGATTCGAACCCACGACCAGGTGGACTCGGGAACTAGAAAGCTTACGCCCTAGCCCTCTAAGTCACCTGGCCGGCAGAAAATAGAGACAAGCACACTATATCACAGCAGCAGTTTAAAGATGGCCGCCCCACTTCAAACTTGCATCACTGAAATTTACGAAAGGTGGTGCATGTTTGTCACAGCGGCAAGTTTATGAATGGAGTGTATAATTCACAACTGGTGCAACACCAGTATTAGACGCCCTTTCCCCAGGTCAGTCACAAGAAGTTGTGCAGCCAGCGAATATTGCAAAAGTTGAAGCCTTACTGTTGGAAAATCGCCGAATAATGATTGATGAAATTACAGAATTGTTAGAAATTAGTCATCATTCAGCTCAACACATCATTTCAATAGGTCTTACACCCTCACTACCCAAAAAACGGAGAATTGAACGATGTTCTTCTTTGGTGCATGTTTGAAATGCGGTGATCATCTTTAAACTGTTACAGTGATGTTGCTTGCTTGTCTCTACTTTTCTGCCACCTAAAGGATATTTCTAAAAATCATTTTAATGGAACTGCAGAATTACATCAGTGGGACGGTAATTTGGAATTTTAATTACAATTTTACGGTTTTCATTTGACTCTTCTTCGTATATTCTAATGCTTTTCCGCACAAGGTAAGCAATAGGTTGCGATAAAATGCTCCCTCGAAGTTAACCAATGCCATGAGGTATTCTGAAAGCTGTGCAGAAGCTCGAGGCAGGCCAGGTATTAAATGAAAGGGTGTTGGCTAAAGTATTCGGCAAAAAACGCAAGAGATGAATCGGCCAATTGGTATTGTTACTTCCTCATGGAAGTTGGACGGCAAGGTTTGTATGAAATTAAGAAAACTTATAAACCGTGTAGTTTTACATCTGAAAAGAGAGAAAAATTACGACAGCCCTATTTTATAGAGAACGATATGCTCTATAAGCATGTTGGAGAGACAATTAAATTGGTTTTGCGAAAGGTAAAAAAGATTACTGATATTTTCATTACGGCATTCCATAGCGGACCCTCATTGGGACATATGGGAATATACAAAAATTTGAAAAAAAATTCCAATAACATTTTCGGGTGGATATAGCCCAGGATGTTGCTGAGTTTGCCAACAAATATGAAGATTGTCAGACTAATTAAACGGAGAGACGGAAGCCATTTGGCAGTCTTCAGCCACAAAGGTGTCACACAATAACTATCAATTTTTGATGCCTTCACCAAAAACAGCTGGAGTTTATAATGCTTGGCTTACCATGACAGATAAATTGTCTAAACGAGTGCGTTTATTGCTCTGTCACTCATTGATTACTGTAGAAAATACAGCGTCTTTCCTTGGGGAAAATATATAAATTTACGGTTTTCCACACCCGTTAAAGATGTCGGGTTTAATACGGATGTCTGACGGCATATTTTTAAATTATTAGGTACCATGATAAAGTTCTCTACCCGTTATCACCCACAATCTGACAGCCAGTCTGAGAGAACAAGCCAAACGGTGATCCAAGTCTTCCGGAATTATTTAAACACGGACTAAACTAAAAGGCACGAATATTTGGCTGTAGCAGAGATAGCCATTATTTCGTCTATATCGGAAACAACTAAAATGTCCAGTTCTTGATTAACTTGGGTAGGGAAATTGTTATTCCTCCATCTAACAACAAATATGCCTCCACACCGGTGAGGGCTAGATTTTTATGCATTCCATTTTGCTAAACTTCTAAGGCGGGTCAAAGGCCAACATTTTTAAAGCGAACACGAAACATAAACGGCACTTCGGTAAGAGGCACTCTTTTTGGAGGATGAAGAGGGGAGATAAGTTATTGATGCTGGGGGCATGACTTCGTACCTTAAAGCACAAGCTGGGGAAAAAGCTCTATAGCCAATATATTTCCCATTTACTATCATAGAGGTTATAAATAAGTTGTCCGCAAAAATAAAAATTCCGAATAAATGGGGAGGAACCAGAGTGTTACATGGTTCCTTCTTTAAAAAGTTTCCAATAAAGAAAAATGTTAAACCCAGGAGCCCTCCAGGTCCCATAGCAGATCTGTATTTTTCAAATGTTTTCAAAGTGGAAAGGCTTTTAGATATAAAGGCGAAAAAAGCCTAAGCGCTAATTTTTAGTAAAACGGCAAGGTTAGCAGGGTCCCACATGGGAACCTCAACATAATCTACACCATTGTGAAGGTCTGACCACCAGATTCTTTCAGGACCAAAGGCGGATTCCGCATAAAGGCAAGGATGTTAATGCTTGTCAGTTAAAGAAAACGCCGACTTTGGCAACAGCCAAAGCCGAGCGTAACAGTCGGGAGAAATGCAATCACACAGTGGGCAAAGGTTACATAATAATAATTTAACGTCATGTTCATTTAAGACAACTCATTCCAAGCTGTTTGAAATATATTCCCTAAATTATTAATGAATATAGGAACGAAAACTCCACAGGGTTAATTCGAAACGAGAACCTTTGAAGATCTAAAGTTTCCCGGTTCGAATTCAAGCTGTGGAATTTTCTTTCTTATTTTCATCAATACATATTTAGTTATTTATTTATTTTTTTCGTATTTCGAACATTCATATTTTTCCTTATTACTTTTTCAATTCTGTTCATGCTGCCACATACAAAAGGTTGAGTATGTTACAACTAAACGATTTACTTATGAAAATTCTCCACCCATGTGGTTGACGGGGCTATGCGGTCGTAAGGAGTTATAAAGGGGATATACTAGCTGCGAGAATGGCCCCAAAAATCGATAGATATTGGGAAGGATATAAAAATGCGCATTCCGACGTAAAGTGGTCCTATTCCATGATTATAAAACAATGCAAATCCAGGGGTTTCACCATTTTGAAGGCAGGAATCTGTAACAAACTAAAATAAAACCAAAAAAACCGTACTGCCAGCAATGTTGGACGAACCGGGACTCTCGAGACAGCGACCCCCCTCCAATCGGAAAACCGGAGCTTGTAGCCAATGTCAAGCAGCTCATCTGTGCAGAAAATCCCAAAACTGAAGGTAAGGTATCACAGTTAATGGTATGCAACGTAATCCACAAGAATTCTCCGACTGCTTAAGAGCCCGAAACCTGGTATGGGTGCATCAGGATAAAGCTGCGAGTCATACATCCAAGTCAACGGTCACGAATATGAGAACACAGTAACTGGATACCAGCATACATTCAATTCCATTTGAAGACAAACCCCGTGAAATCTCCATACAGATCCACCAAGGATTATTGCAACTTTGGACTGCTGAAACTTGTCTTTGGAAGTAGACGACCCGGTACATTAGACGGTCTATAGAAAGCTTGTGAAAAGGGGTGTCACAGAATGACCTAAATTCCCTACGACGAAGTCTTATTGAATAGAAACTGCGATGCAGAGCCAGAGTTCTACACTTTGGGCACCAGATAGACATCACCGACTTAGGCAGGGTTTCGCATAGACTTATGACGCTTGCAAATCGTTTAGTAGTAACGTGCTCTACCCTTTGTGTTATGGTTCTTTTTTATAAGAAAACGAAAACCATTATGCTTCACTAGTTGGGTGAACCCGTCGGAAAGGAATTCCGGAGTTGTTGTCGACACCAGGACTGAATGGCATTATTGGACCCTCTTCTGGAGTACGCTAACGTCCGCCCGCACACGAGTCGCCACACACCAGAGGCGTTACAGCATCTACAGTTCAAAGATGAATGACTGAAGTTGAAAGATGAAAGACTTTGCACCTTGCCACTTTCACCACTTCCCAAAGAAGAAAGAGCCCCTTAAGGGACATGAGTTGGTTCTGACGGCGAGGTAAACGCTGCCATTCAATCCTGGTGTCGATAACAACTCCGGAATTCCTTTCCGAAGGGTTCACCAAACTAGTGAAGCGTTGGCGCAATGCGTGGAAAGAGATGGGGACAGTATCAAAAAGTGAATAGTGCATTACAGAGAGGACAAATGTGAGTATAACATAGGAAAAGAATTTTGTAAATCGGTTAACAAATAAAAAAGTTACAGCCATGGAGGCATTACTTTTCAATACGCCCTCGTATATGCTTTCTTCTTATAAAAGAAACTGTATTGCTAAACATTATTTTTTCCCGTCATGGATGAGAATATTTTAGATCATTGGACTTGCTCAGGAAATACAATGAGTAAATTTGGTGATCCAAAACAGTGTCATCGGAGAGGGAGACAGAGAAGACAGCGAAAGAAGCCAGCAAATGAGAGAAAAAATAACCGCCCTTCACCCATCGAATCGCCACGCCACACAGTTAAGTGTTCTCTCAGTGACCAGATCCGAAGTTCGCTGCACGAGCTCAGGTAATGACAGCCTGCCTTTTAATTCCGAGGACGTGAATTGCCACATCGTAGGCAGCCGCAGCAAGCAAGTGTGAATGAACGAATTTTTTCTAATTCCTGCTTTCTTATCTCAGCTGGAATCAAAGTGGGGTTTCCGTCAGCAAGCCAGAATCGTTCACAGGGGCTCAGTCATTAAGCGAAATCTGTCCCGTCGAGAAACAGCTCACGAGGTCGTATAAGAGGAGGATTCGTGTAATTGCAAGACCCACGACGGCTTTGGAAGAACAAAGCCCGCCATCCAACAGAACAAAGATAACCACTTTCATCTGCCATTACGCAGTTGTCAACGTGATCCAGCATCAAAGCTTTCCTACTCCAATTGGACTCACAAGCAGGTTTCATTCATCGAAATTATCAGAAATACTATTTAACCCAACAAAATGAAGAAGTCAACTCCAGTCAGATGATACTGGAGCAGCGAGGAGCATGCCTTAAGCTTCATCTAGCGCTCGTTCGGACATCAGCAGTGTTGCAATCGCGAGCCGTGCGGAGATCTCTCGCTGCGAGCCGCGATTGTCTATTCAACGAGGGGTACAGACTTCAATCACCATTACTTAGACTTTAAGATATAAATTATTGATCTAAGGATTTTAAATGATTAATTTAAATTTAAATGTGTTCAGTCTCCTTTTAATGGGGAAAATCGTAAAATTAATAAAAACAAAAAAATAAATAATAAATAAAGTCACCAATCTTGAAAAACGGTGAAGAAACTTGTGAGATGGAAGAAAACTCAAAGGATGTAGTCTATTGAAGATGTTGTTGATAGTAGAAATAAACCCAGTCTATTGAGGATGTAGATGAAGTCTTGTGAAGATAATGTTGATAGGGAAAAAACGATAATCTTGAAGGAAGTGTTGTTTTTGAGATACAAATGAAATTTTGAAGAGGGTGATCTTAGTTTACCGCTTGAATTTAAGTAGACTGGATAAATATCTTAGTATCTTGTAGCACAGTTTTCTAATTAAATATTCAGCAGTTTCTTTCAAGTTTTTACTTAGTCAGCCAATGCTCGATAATTAATATAGCCTATGGTTTTTCTTGTTTTTCCGAGTTAGTTTTGGATCGCAATCAGCAGGTGCGCCGGACACTGAATTTGCGATGATCGGGAATCTTTTACGAAGCAATTTCTACCATTTCCAAAGCATAAGCATCGAAGCTTGTATTTTGATTGGATTTATTACCAAGTGGACTTCATGTCAATGAACTTTAACTTTTGAAATTTGTAACTTCTGATATTTATCTCAAATTCAATTTCTTGTTGTGATTAAGAACAATAATTTTATTAAAATTAGTTTCATACATTTAATTCGTCTCCTCCTCCTTTTTCTGATTACAACATTTAAATTGAAAGTTCATTAAATAATTTTGTAATTAATTATAAAAGTTTTTTCCTTGCAAATTTGTTATTTTTTTATGCATAAACCCAGAATATAATGTATTTCATTTCGAAGAACCGGTAGCTATTCTCCATGAAATACCGTAATAGGTTTATACATTATATATTATTATTTTGTTAAATGTGCAGCAAACTTAAAGTTAAATTTCTATTACTGATTATTTCATGAAAAACATATGGTGATTTAATTCGTGTATTCGCCATTATATTGTACCGCGTGCTTTGCTAACTTATCGCATACTTCCTCGTGTAGTTTTCACGTTATTATTGCATTTATGCTTAAGTAATAACTAGTCAGGGAAGCGAAATGCCCTGGACAGATAGGATTTTAAGGATTTCCAGGATAAAAAAGTATCTTTCCCTTATACTTAATTCTCTAAAGGGTCCGTCCGTTTTCTGCTGTCACACTCCCTCTCTGTACTTAATTCCTTTCATAACTCAGAAAATACTCAAGGAATCTCCACAAAATTTTCCATGTACGTAGTTAGTGTTGCTGTGCTTTCAGTAGGGTACTTTTTATGTCGTGTTTATATCAATTTTTTAAGTTATTCTTATTTTTTGAAAAGTTGAATTGTCGATATTGCCTGAACGAAGAGTTGAATAGGCATTTTGTTTTTAAACTATGTCACTAGATGGCGAGGCCAGACGGCGTAAGGAAGCCGAATTTGAGTTGTAAGCCAAATTTGAGTTGTATGAGCGTTAAATTACATTATAAGTAGCCAAATTCATGCGAGAGAGGGGATGAAATCGCTTCTTCCATAAATACAGCAATCCAATTGTTGACTACAACAACAGAAATTGCGCGTTATTTGACATATTAATATTATTTTATTAACTAATTTATAGAAGCAAAATGAAAGATAGACCAGGAAACCGGGTATATGTTTACTTTAGTATACCAAAGCTCATACTAATACAGGATTCGTTAAAACTTGCGGAAAATAAACATAAAACTTAACGAAATGTTCACGACACAGCAGCAGATACTTTCAATGTAATTTCTTATGCAAATTCCGAGTTATCCGTCGCTGAAATTTAGAAGCCCACACTGTAAGCTGAAATCTTAAGCTTACGCAAAAATCCGAGAGAGAGCGCCACTTTTACGAGAGCAGAAAAGAGCACACGATGACGCACGCAATTTGCGTTGATTGGAAAACGAGAAACGAAATTTCAAGTTGGCAGAAAGGCAGCATTAAAAGAGAATGAACAACTCCAATTTTTTTTTTTTAATTTCGACACCATTAATTTGGGTTTTTTTGTTTCCATAATAATCACCAATTAATAATAATAAATTTATTACATTTATTTGGAACGCATAAAAAATAATTAATTTTTTTAAATTTTAAATTAATAATTCAATTCATTTATTGTGTTCACACAGCTAATTCAAGCCACCACGGAACTACAGTATCGAGCAAATAGAGAGTTACACGATAAAAAAAAAGAAATAATCAATAGATAAAAGTAATATTACGGAGTAAATGTAAATAAATAAATAAATAAATAAATAAATAAATAATAATAATAATAATAATAATAATAATAATAATTTGTTATTATCGTAAATTTAATTATAATTTACTGTTTGCATTCCACATGAAAACATGAGTATCTTTTACAACATTCAATAAATTACTTTAGACAGTAGATTTGAAAATAAAATTAATTAATCTAATTATTTATAAAAATGACTCTAAAATAAACTAAATAATCTAATAACGTATAAAAACTAAGAATGTCATTGTTTTTTCAATTTGTTGTTAAAATGGATACAATTAGTGATGCAACTATTGTGATTTTGGTGAAAATCATGGAGATTTCGCAAAAAGTGTGCACGAAACTGGAAATCCACACATTTGGGTGACTTTTGGTGAAAATCATGGGGGAAAGCCCGGTGGGGAATTCTTCTCCGTGCTGTGTATCTTCATGGCATGCAACTCAGATTGTTGGGATTATGATCAGTCAGAGATTCACTTGTAGCTGACCTCATCCATGCCAAAACGAATTTTCAAGGTTATTAAGGTAGCTGACCAACGCGAGAATAACCGTAAACTGGTTTCCCATGGTAATATTGGTTCCGTGCACTAAGAGAATTAACACAAGTTTGCTAATAGACCAGTCTGTAAAAATTTGGATGAGAAAATTCTCTTTTAACTTTTTCATTCCCAAGTTTTTTTAATGATATGTTCTTACCGATGATTAAGAACACTTCTAAAACTACAAAATGAAAATTTACTAAAATTATATTTCAATAACTCCGGTAATGTTAACTTGTATCTTCAAAGTACGAATATCAACAGTATGCTGACGTCAAAAGTGACAAGAGTGGTCTTGTAGATGAAAAGCATTAGCAATGTTTTTAAAGTCAACAATACATGATAAAAGAATCAAAAGTAAACAATTAAAATTTAGTCTAACAGTTGGCATGGATGAGACATAAAGACTTAACTTAAAAGCTGTATATATACAATTATTTATAACAACTTTAAATGATTCAAACATCAGGGCATTTAAAAAGTTCTTGCGTAATTAATAAAAATGTCTTCAACGCGCGGGTAATATGTAAATCTCATATGGAAATGTTGAAATCTTTGGTTTTTGAGGTGAAACAGACGTTCAACTCTATTTCGAGGGCATGGCGATTTCTAAATCGTTGTGTGCGCATATGATTGCCCAAGAATCTAAATAGGTCATAATCTGTGAAAGATGTCAGATGAGTACAGAGGATAGGACAATGCTTCCCAACCAAGCTGCATTTTTCATTGCATGTAATGATTCAGTCCAGCAGAGTTCTCTCATAAAAGACGAAAAAGATAGGCTCCTGCGCAGAAAAATTACCTGATCATTCTGTGGCTAACCATTAGCTACTGTGGCTCCGAGGCCAACGAGAGACAGGCCAGGGCACTCAAAAGGCACCTAACCGTCGGGGTCCGAGCAACAATCCATGTGTTTTTTCGTTTGTTGGAAACAATGAATGATGGATTGTTGCTCGGACCCCGATGGTCAAGTGACTTTGGAGCAAGGAAGAGCAAGTATGAGACGCTGCACTTATAATTCGCTGCTGACAGAGCTTGGAGGACCCATTTATACAAGAAGTTGACTTTTCCCTTTAAGAGACGATGGTTTTGCACACTTTCCTCTCTCTCAGAGAGTTGTCTGGCTAATTCAAGACAGATTTGGCGTCTGTTAATTGCAATAAGCGACTTCAGTGCATCTTCATCAACAGCAGCCGGCCGTTCAGAGTAGGGGTGATTATCGAGGGATTCATCCCGGAATTTAGAAAACCAAAACTGAGCTTTGCTTGTTGAAAAAGCATCATGTTTATACGCTTGACATACATTTCGGTATACCTCAGTTGCATTGGACCCAGTTTGAATTGAAAAAGCAATACTGCTCGAATTTCGAGGTCACCGTGGTGGATTCTCATGTTACTAAGAAAAATTTAATACTATAATAAATTGCTTCTATTTCCTTAAAGCTTACCACTTTACCCAGTTTGTAAAAGATATCATTTGCTCAATTTCATGATCAAACATTCTATATGAATATTTAGTGTGAAATTCTAATAAATTGTAACTTCAAATATGGTGATAGCATGTTAAAGGTAGCGGATATCTTCCTACCAATGATTATTAAAGCAGTTTTGCAGCATACAACGGCAACAACTCCTGTAAATCATACTGCAGCAAAGACTTGGCTAGCTGCAATTGTTTTGCCACATCATCAGTGGCACATCATTAGCCCCAAAAATCACTGTGATATTAACCTAACCTAATCTAACAAATAGCTCATTTACAAAAGTTTTTAAATAAATTTTACCGCCGACTACATTATAATGCTGACAAATTCCTTAATAAATGTTTTGTAATTCATGTGCTTTATTCGATGAGACACTTTTTTCAAGTTTTATTTCAGTATGAACTTTTCAATTTTACATTGATCAAGGTTGTTACTTTATTAATTTTAAAAAAAGTAAAAATAAAAAAAAATAAAAAAATAAAAATAAAAAATGATACAGCTTTTCCAAAAGGAAAAAACAGAAATTATGGGACTATTATCGTAACCACGGTAGTAGAATAGAGAGAAGGCCTCTGCGACGAAAGGTAATACACTGTTAGAGCATCAGTGGTTACGCGTATATAAAATAATTTCTCAATTCAAAGTATACTCAAAGTAAGCCAAAACGAACAGTGAACAAAAACCAATATAAATAATAAGCAACAGTGATGTGGAATTAAATTATTAATCAAATTCTTAAAATAGTTGCATGTCGAGGAATAAAAACATTTTTTTTAATCTAACAGATCGAGAAGGTACAAAAAAATTCAGACAGTTATAATAATTATTGTAGATTTTTTATAATATATTAATATCCTGTATTAAATATTCGTGATAAACTGATTTAATATTTAATTAAACTTCCAACCCATTTTATAAATTTAATAAGCTTATTAACGGCAACTTATTAATATGTCTCTCTTTAACCAAATAATACAATTATATATATATATAAAGGGTCTAATAAATGCACCATAAAGTCTACCAAATAAATTAATATTCTCAAAATTCTCTCTCTTCCTAATTATCTCACCATTGGTTGTTCTCACTTTATTAACTACAGTCTTAACTTGATTGTTAAAATTCATTTTCACACCAAAAATGAAACATAAATCAGAAACGTAGTATAGCTTATTCAAAAAAAAAATTAATTTATTAATTTATTTATTTTGATCCATGAAATTAACTTATCTAGAGTGTTTTGAAATGTTTTAATAATTCAATTCAATTCAATTCAATTCATTTATTGTGTTCACACAGCTAAATCAAGCCAACACGGAACTACAATATCGAGCAAAAAGAATTAGAATTACAAGATTAAAAAAAAAAAAAATAATAAGATAAAATAAAATAAATAAAAAGAAATATTAAATAAATAAAATTAACATTACGGAGTAATTACAAAACAACAACAGAAAAAAAAATAAATAATAATAATAATTTAATAATTGTAGCAGCAAAGGGGAATACCCCGCCAGATACTCCGGAGGGGAGAGCCCCATGTTGCCCCCCAACAGGCTAAATGCCCAAAACGGGGTTGATGAAAAACACATAAAAAAGAAAAAAAAAACAAAAACGACAACTAAAAATTAACTACTATAAGACACAAAATTAACAGGTAAAAGAAAAGAAAAAAAGAAAAAAAAAAAAAAAACTAAGAAAATAAAGTTAAGTGCAGACCCTCGGCACAGGAAAGGTCTATGTCATTAAAACGTTCCACGTAATTTTTAACTAATTTAGAAATGGGATTAACCCGAGAAAGAGACGATTTCCAAGTAATAGTGGGAATTAAAGTAAACCCTCTACGGGTCCTACGTAACGTGGTGAAATTGAACTCAGGATATAAAGAAGAAACGCAAATTTTATGAAAAAAAACACTAACCAAAAGATTAAATAAAACAATATAAATAACGCGATAAACGCTAAAAACTGACATTTGGTCAGGGCCAATGTTATGTTTAACTTTTCTTTTAAATAGGTTAAGACTAGCGCATTTGCGCTGGATTTTATTGAGGATTTGAAAATTACCCCCAAGCCAAACCCAAACGCAATAAATGATCTTGGGGACAACAAAGGCCTTAAATAAAATATCGAGTGTTCTTGCACCCATAAAAAAGACAGATGCTCTTTTAATCAGTCCCAGGCGGCGAGATATATCTAAATACAAGGAGTTCATATGCTCATTAAAAGAGAGATTATACGACAGTACGACTCCAAGGTCCTTAACCGACTTGGCTCTTAGAAGAGCCTGGTTCTGAAGGTGATAGCCATAATTAAAAGGGGCCGTAGATCTATTAAACGAGACGACAATTGACTTGTCAGGATTCAGTAAAAGGCCATTGGAACAAGCCCACTGATACACAGATGACAGGGCAGATTGAAGCCTAAAGCAATCCCCCCACCCATTAATATCGAGAAACAATTTAACATCGTCAGCGTACAGAAGAAATCGAACCTTGTGATCCTTAAGAGCAGAAGGCAGATCCGCGACAAAGATGTTAAACAGCAGTGGTCCAAGGGGTGAGCCTTGAGGCACACCGCTTTTGATGGAAAAAGACATATCAAGAAGCTTAGGATGACGAAGATTAAAGCGGCGACCACTTAACATGGAACGGAACCAGTCAAGGGACGTATCCGATAAACCTGCAAATTTTAATTTCTCGGGCAGCAGTGAAACATTGACCTTGTCAAACGCTTTAGAAAAATCTAAAAACAAGGCATCCACTTGAACCCGCTCGTCTAGCTTGCGAGTCAAAAAATGAGTAAAAGTGGCTAAGTTGGATTGAGTACTTCTGTTGGATCTGAAGCCATGCTGTTCATCGGGTAAAAAAGGTTCAACGTAGCCTGAGAGTTGATCGAAAACTAGAGACTCAAGAAGCTTAGCAGGAAATGAGATGATGGTAATTGGTCTAAAGGAAGCCTGACCAGACGAGCCGCTCTTTTTGGGAATAGGCAGAATAAAAACCTTGGACCAACTGGAGGGATAACGACCGGAGCTCAAAGAAATAGAAAACAGATGCTTAAACGGAGTGATCAGGCCGGGGAGGCAACCTTTGAAAATATAGTCCGGTATGTTAGGGATAGTACAAAACTTGGACGCAGACAGTCTTTTGGCGCGGTCCAGAATTTGTCGTTCTGACGGAGCCTGGAGAGAGAACTTCGAGTTGACCCGATGCCAACATGCTTGCAGATTGGGAACATCAACAGGAAGAACGGAATCATTATTCATGGAGTCAGCGAAAGAAGTAGCGATTTTAACAAGATCTTCTTCATCGGTCAAAGGAGTATTACGTCTACTCAAACCGAGCAACTTCCTTGAAATGGCCCAAAACGCTTTGGGATTTAAACAGATATGCGATTCCAATGACATAAAATACGCCTGTTTATCCGTGTACCAGGAAGCTTTAAACAGGTGCCTAGCCTCTGAATATTTCGCATAATCACAAGGATCTAAAGATAATTTGAACCTTTTATGAAAAAGGTGTTTATTATACCAGGCT
Source organism: Rhysida immarginata (assembly GCA_023313115.1). Taxonomy (NCBI): domain Eukaryota; kingdom Metazoa; phylum Arthropoda; class Chilopoda; order Scolopendromorpha; family Scolopendridae; genus Rhysida; species Rhysida immarginata. The sequence goes on from JAHWFO010092366.1 coordinate 3,826,905, forward strand.
TCTTTAGTGTGCACAGAGACCCAGGGCGGGAACGAATGGACGGAGGAACGATGAACAGCACTAAATCTACGGTCATCTCTCCGCTTATATCTTTGAAAGGTATTGGAAATCGCACCATTAATGATAGAAGTGATCCCATTCCAGATCATATCAACGTCTTTCGACAGAAGGACACCGCTCCAATCAGAGTTCATAATAGTCTGATATAACATTTTAAAGTCACCACTACGAAAATTAAAATCCGAGTCATTATACTGGTAAGATATAACGAAAGGTTTCGGAAAACGGACGAGTAGAGGTGGGTGGTAGACATCGGGGGTAACTACTACATCATTGGCCAGTGACACAGTTAATTGCATGTTGGTGAAGACTTTATCTAGATTTCCGCCAAACTTATTACGGATACTATTTAAATCCGCCAATCCAAGCTCAGCAAGCCAGCTGGAAACTGTAAGATTTCTTTGCATGTGTTGAAAAGAGTGCACGTTCTTGCCATCACAATCGGAGAAGTTAAAGTCCCCTACGATAACAATCTTCGACGTAGTGTGAAGAAAAAAATCGGACAGTTCTTCCAAAAACAACTCAAAATCACAATTACGTACAACGTGTGGAATGTATACGTTGCAAATAATTGTAGAATCAGGTCGCCCGGAAGGTTGCGGAAGAAAGGTCTCGATCGCAATGAAGTCGATCTGGCTAATGCTGGTAGATAAAGGACATTGAATGACCCTCAGATGAGCAGGAACTGCGATCAACACTCCACCACCTCGACGATTAGAAGACCTGCCAGTTCTGAAAATCCTAAAAGCATCACCAAATAAAGTGAAATCCGCAAAGGAATCATTTAACCAGGTTTCCGTGAAACAATAAATGAAATCAGCCCGCTCTGAAACGAAATCAAAGTCCTGCGCAGTCTTGGTGCGCAATCCATGCGCAATCCACGCAATAATAATAATAATAATAATAATAATAATAATAATAATAATAATAATAAATTAATTAATAATAGCTAATGATAATTATGGAAACATAACCAAAAAAAAACAAATTAATGGTGTCGAAATTAAAAAAAAAAAAAATTCGAGTTCATTTTCTTTTAATGCTGCCTTTCTGCCAACTTGAAATTTCGTTTCTCGTTTTATAATCAACCCTCGTTTTCGTGCGTTATCGTGTGCTCTTTCCTGCTCCCGTGAAAGTAGCGCCCTCTCTCGGATTTTTGCGTGAGTTCCACTTGGGCTTAAGATGTCAGTTTACGATGTGGCGGTCAGGATAACTAGACTTTTAGCGACGGATAACTCGGAATATGCATAAGAAATTACATTGAAAGTATCTGCTGCTGTGTCGTGAACATTTCGTTAAGTTTTATGTTTATTTTCCGCAAGTTTTAACGAATCCTGAATTAGTATGAGCTTTGGTATACTAAAGTAAACCGCATACTTGAAGTGGGAAGGTCCGAAAATGAGTAAAACACATGGCTGATTAATAATTCCTTTACAGTCCGATCATGGAATGATAAGTTTATTTGAAGTATTTTATAATATTTCGATCATGGTTTCATTTTTCAATCATGGTTTCATTTTCAATTTCGTTTCGTACGTTTTTTCGCTTTATGGTGAAAGTGATTCCCGATCCTTTTTTGCCGAAACTGTGAGGATTGGTTTTGAATTAATTATTCCTCCGGCCCAAAATCGTCAAAAACAAAGAAACCACACAGCTAACAACATCACGGCTCACTGCCATGGCTTCAATTGGCTTCATTTTGTTAACAATGGGCCTTTTTACCCCGAGACTTGAGCGAGACGATACGTCATCCCTATGCGGCACGAAAACGAGGCTCGAGGGAAAGCCCTCTTCAAAATAAACATTGCTTCAAGGTGAAAAGTGCTTGTAAAACAGTCTGACCAGATAAAAAATCAAAACTTCTCCAGACACTCATTAAAAATATGCTAGATTATGCTAAATTGGCATCGTAAGAATGTCAAAATTATGCTAAAGTTATAAATTTATTATTTTTTCTTTATTACATGTATTTTTCTTGCATAAACAAAGTTTGCGCACAGAGAATTCAAAACGAGAATGAAGTTTTTAAGTTTCGTTTTAAGGATAATTCTAACATATTCTCGAAAAAATACTTTTTTATTTATAACTGCTTTCTTATTATCCTTTTTCTGCTTCTTTATGTTCAGAATCTGAACTTCAGATAGAATTTTGGCAAGCATTAAATTTCTGAAAATTACTTACTCCTTTGTTAAGCTTCAGAAGAAAGCAAAAGATACTAATCGAATTAAGTTTACTAATTAAGTTTAATAAATCTCCTTTTTAATTGTTAATGTCGTAAATAAAGTAATTATAAATAAAATAAATTAATAAAAATCACCAATTAAATGTTCTGATGAAGTTGTTTGTGAACTGACATAGAATTGGGTTTGAAGAATTGGATTGAAGATATTTGATTGTTGAACTTGGATGACCATATGATGTGGCTTGAAAAGCTGGTTTGAAGATATAGTTGATGAAGTTGAAGTATTGGATGAACCTGGTTGTTGGTGGATGATTTTCTTGATGTTGTGGAATAATTTGATTTTTATTAATTTATTAATTAATTTTATTTATAATTACATTATTTAGGACATTAACAATTAAAAAAAGAGATTTATTGAATTTAATTATTAATAAATCTCTTATATAATTACTAATCGAAATCCACACATTTGTCCTGACTGAAAATGTTCCTGGGCTGATGAGGTGATTCATAATATATTAATTTCGGATAATGTACCAGAAAATGTGGACAAGGTTTAATGGGACAATAAGGGAGAAAACAGTTCCACAAAAAATATTTTAATTAAAAAAAAATTGGTGGAATTGTGTCAGGCGATTCATAATTTTATAAAGTGCTGTTGTTCTGCTGTTCGCTATGGTTGATTTTCCTTAAAAATGATAAAATTATGCTGATAAACAGTTATGCTAACCAAGATGCTAAAGGCATATAATTTATGCCAGTTTAGCATAATTATGCTAGATCTGGCCACACTGTTGTAAAACGAAGAAATGAAACACTACTCGATTAGTTTAACAGTTTTGCCAAATATAAATTTTAGTACAGTAACTGAATGGCTGGGAAGATTTAATAACAAGGCATATAACTTTTTTTTCAGAATCTTCTATTTTTGATTTTGAAGGTAATGTTATGAGAAATTATTTTTAGGAGCATGGACTTAAAATATATTCATGTGGAAAATTTATACAGTAATTAAATTAAAACAATTGATTTCTTCTTTGGAAAAAATTGAATTTATTATTTTCGTAAAAAAATACCATCATTTTATAAATACTCAGCATTATGCACGTTTATATATTAAGCAAACATAAAGTGCTTTCTTTTTATTTTTCTTTATTTATCTTTAATTGTACTTGAAAATTTTAAGTTAAAATTACATTGATTTATTTGAACACAAAAAGCTTATTATCACTGAATTAAAAAAATTTTCATTTTTTTTTATTTAGTATGTACTAGTATGTGATGATAGCAATTTTGTATTTTATGAAATGCAATTGTTATAAAGGTCAAAGCACAAAAAGTTTGTACAAAATTGAATCATAAAGAATAAAAAACCGCGACACCACTGCACTTCTTCTTATAGATCATGGGATTTTCTTCCCTCTGGCCTCGGTTTCAATCGCGCATGGGATGACGTAATGCAGGAAATCTCGTGAGCGGGCAAAAGGCCCATTGGAACAAACAGCTCGACGGGCATATCAGACGAAGAGTCTTTCATTTTATTAAATTTTTCCAGAATTTCAAGGTCGCGGTCATTTATACGTTGCCTGCTCTCGCGTGTCCAGCTGTTTTTGCGCCACAGGGAGAAGACATACAACGTTGCTTGCTGAAATTCATTTTTCTTATTGTACATATTCATTATTCACTTTTGTTCATTATTCACTTTTGTACATATAATTTAATTTTCTTTTCTTCCCAGTTCATTGTTAAATCATTTTTGGTTTAAAATGATTATGAAAAGTTTGGAGACGGCTTTCTAGACGGTTTCTCATTTTCTTGCATTTCGTTCATACTTCGATAATCATAGTTCAATTTTTAACATAACAAACAATCGTTAAAAAATTACTCAACGCATCTTTTCCACCCGGGCGAAGCCGGGTAATATTATTATAAAATTATAAAGATCACAACTGTTTTTGTGAGAGGTCAGTCTTTGCAATAAAAACTGATACTGTCAATATGAACAATCACATCCAGGACATATTTCCAGGCTCTGTGACTGGATACAAACAGGTTTATTGAAACAGTTTCATGTTGAAGAGAGATGTTCATGGGACTGTAAATACTTCCTTAACTTTCTTAATCTATCTATTAAACATCTAGACAGAAATAATTCATTACTCAAAGCCTTTCTTTGATATGCTAAAAAGTTCAGGAACCATTGTCGAATTTTCCTGGCCAAGCCCAATAATACATGAAATTCCAGTACGAGCATTTTAAAGAGTTCTTTCGTTTTTCTAAAGTGAATACTTACTGTATTAATTGTAAGGAATTTTCATGTGTTCATAAGTATATTTAAATTCCGATATTGCAAAATTTCATCAAACAAACAGCTCGAGCATCGCCGGGCATATCAGCTAGTAAGAAATATAATTAGTATAGGGCAATGTAAATTATTAGTGTGTAAAGGGCAGTAAATAAAACATATACTCAATGGTCAGATATATACAATGCAAAATCAATAAAAAGATGACTATATGAATTTAAAAACATAAATAATTTTTAAGAATAGAAATACTTTTTTAAAAATTATAGGGTTGTTTCCCAACAAAAAGTCTAATGAATGATTCAGCCCTAATGAGCGTCGTAAATTAGTGTATAAAGGGCAGTGGAATAAAATATGCCTAATAGTCAGCACTTCTCCACACAATGGAGCTGGTTCTTTTTTTTAATAAATGGATGTGAGTAAGACGGATGTAACCAATCCTAAGCCGAGTAAGAACGACATCTTTTCGCCTGTTTGTTAGACAGGGTAATGACCAGGTGTGATGGTACGCTTTATTTCAAATTGTTTATTACAGTCCGGAATGGAATGGAAGTTTGGTTTATGGGTGCATCAACTGCAGCGGACATTTGCACCATAACAAAAATGTTTTTAAAACCTTACTAAAGATATTCTGTAATGTTTCAATGTAAGCATACTAAAAATATATTTAAAAATAAATACATGCATAAAAAATACATGCATATATACATAAACGTACAAAACATTTACAACAGTATACACAACGAAAATCAGTTTTCTTCGACAAAACAAAAATCAAGAAGACGTATACAACTAACAACAAATATGTAAAAATATAATTTATATATATAAATGATTGTATGTATATATATTTGTCTCTTATACAAATCTACAGTTTTATTCCAATCTTATTGAAATTGTGCACACATGACTTAAAAGGAATGAGAAGAGCGCTGCCTACTTATTTGTTTTCTAAAGGAGCCTTTCATTGTTAGGGTTAGATGAGGATAATTAGGAAAACACTGCTTATTACGGCCAAGGCGTACTTCTTAAAGAAATTTGAAGTTCATACTGAATGAAAGTACATGTACCTAAAAGTTAAATGGAGAGAGTAGTAATTCTATATACTGTACTTGTGAGAGCTCTTTATTTGTAAGTATTCCTGTATAATGAAATGAGCATCAGTTGTTGAAGCGTTCCGTGCAAGGGTCCACTATTTCATCATAATCTATTGCTAAACCGTTTCAACGTAAGCATGTACTGTTGAAGCGAGCAATTATCTATAATCTATTGATAACATTATGCCTGACAGAAATTAACTATTGATAATGTAAGGCATAAGTAATTACATGCGATATCTTATCATTGAAAGTATCCAATGGTATCATTATGGTATAATTAAAACACTTACCACTGAACCAATTTCGGCTATCATTAATTTCTCTTTGCGTTCATTCATGACACGTCATTCCAAATTGCATGATATATGCCATAGCTTAGCATTGAAAGTTCCAAGAGACCATCATGGCTCTACTAAACCGCGTACCCTTGCACCAATTTGGATTACCATTAATTTTACGTTATATTCATTCATTACTCGTCATTCCAAACTGTTTGATATATTACATGCCATAGCCTAGCACTAAAAGTTCCAATAGATCATCATGGTTCCAGCAAACCACGTACCTTTGAAGCAATTTTGACTATCATTAATTTTACGTTATTCCAAGGTGTTTGATATAGAACACGCCATATCCGATAATTGAAAGTTTTTAATGGACCATAATGGTACCACTAAACCACGTACCATTGAACCAGTTTAGACTGATTTTGACCGTGAAGGAACACCATCACGTGTATTCACTTAATTCACAAGCCTTTTCTCTACCTTAGCTATGGAAAGCCAAACAGAGAGCAGAATTGATCAGTGCACATGCGATTTATACATGGAATTGTATAATGGAAAACGTTGTCCCCTCCGTTATTTGTGACCTTTTGAACCGGAAGTAATTCATCGATTTCTTCCAACAACGAACTCAGTCTTTCGTTTTACCTAAGTTGTCGAACGGCGAAAACGGAAGTCGGAAATTCGGAAGCGCTCCACCGCTAGAGCACCAATAGACAGACGGACCGACGGTTATGAAAACATAAGTACCTATCGGTCCTAATAATGAACACTGATATATTCATAATAAAGATAAGCTTTCCTAATAAAGGCTCAAAATGAGATATCAATTAAAACAGTTTGACATCATTCATGATGCCTACTTATCTTTGCTGCTAAGAAACAATATATGACATCGTCCAACGCGATTTCTTGCCTGAACTGATTAATCTCACTCGTTTAATGTATTACAAAACAGCCGAACATCATTCACGAAAGTGAAAACGCTTTTGAAATATCTTTGAATCCATTACGACTACCATTAATTTTACGTTTTCATTCATTACACTTCTTTCCAAATTGTTTGAAATATTACATTCCATATCTTATCATTGAAAGTTTGATATGTTATATTCATTCATGACACATCATTTCAAGCTGTTTGATATGTTACATTCCTTATCTTACCATTTAATCAATTTTGACAGTCATTTACTTCACCTTATACTCATTCATGACAGATCATTACATGTTGTTTGATTTATTACATGGCATATACGTCGGGCGTTCAAATTTGACCAGGACTTTATTTTTTATAAATTTCGTTGTTATAAAAATCAAAACTTTCATTGTTGGAATGGTAACTACCGCCTGTCATGCAAACGCAGCACCACTCATCCGGTTGCCATGACAATTGATTTTTTGTTTAAGCAAAATGGCAAAAGCAATATGTAAACCAAAGTGGAACAACAACTAATCATCTAATTCGAATGTGTGAAAGCATTTGAAATTCAATAGATACTTCGAAGACAATTCACTGAGTCATGTTTGACTCGATCATTTGTTCGAATAAACAAATAAACAGTTTTGCTAATACTTCTTCAAACACGTTGAAACAAATGAATGCTTGCACTGTCGAAAACTGACGACGTCTGAGGATAGCTGCTCTCTGATGCAATCCTGAAGCTCTTAAAAAGGAAAATTTATAACACTTTTACGTAGCGAGCACACATAAACAACATAAACTTAAAGAATCACTAAATGTAGAACTACTGTAACTGAGTAGCACTTGAATCTATGACGTCAATACCTTAAATGCTGAAGATGACTAGAACTATTAATTCGTACAAGGATAAATGCCCGGGACCTTAAATAAGCCAATAAATGAAAGTTATTAAAGACGGACTAAATTATGTCAAGTTTCAGCTCCCTAGCTTGTCGGGAAGTTGATTACAAGATTTGTCCTAAACAAACTAACATTGTAAGTTAAATAGGTTGATTTAAATGCCAAATCTATCCGCCAGATGGCAGCCGCTACGGTTTATGAATTTTGTTCTAGTTGGTACACATGATTTTCTGTTACGGAGCAAGCCATGAAAATGCAGCAGAATCAAGTAGACTGTATGCTGGGAGATATCCGACTCGTCGCCACCCATCATGAATGTTACGCAACGTCCTCTAGTGCATAAATGTAAATAGCAACTACAGTTTTCGCCTGTCTCTTCTTTTTGCAGATTATTATACTTTCAAATAAAATAGAAGAAAGTTGGTGTCATTAACTCCGCTCGTTTTGACAGTAGTCTCTGGAAGTCGTGGTCGAGAAAAAGAAACTCGTTTTCAATGAGCATACGAATAAAGACTTCTCGGCAGAGAAACAAAGTTCAAAAGGAAGGCAACAAATCCTGAGGTAATATTCCCCCTGTTCCTCCTAATCGAAATTCGAACAAGGAGACCGGGAATATACCTAGAATTTGGTTGCAATCCGAAAGTTCAGATAAGTATCCAGAAAACACCTCCGCAAATAATTCGTGGAGAGAAGGAATGAGAACACACTGTAGCACGGTGAAAACTCCAAAATTTGAGTCACTAAATTGGCGAGTAATAAAATTGAATGAAAATATTTTACCATCTATCATCGCTCCATCGCTGTTTGTGTAATACACTACATGATCAAAGGAGTTGGGACACCTGTTGCTCTACCATAAAGCCACAAAAAGCTTCAATTAGTAGTGTGTAGGACCACCTCGAGCTGCTATCACTACCTCCACCCTACATGGCATACTGTCCGCCCAGGAAACCAAGATGCCCAGGTTCGATAAGATTTTAAAGCATTCAAAGATATAAAGTAAAGCATTTTATTTCTATATATAGAAGTATTTTGTTATTAGGATTACATGAGGTTTTTAATAAAGCTTCTGGTTGCTAAGCAAAAGCGTAAAATTATTGTACTTTAAAATTGATGGGCTCGGTGCAATAAGGATCTAACCCACAGGGTGAAGTTTTTGAGAAAACTGATGTAATATTGCTAAAAATCTGTAATTCTCTATGGTTGATGTTTTGCTTTAGGGTGATTGCAGTTTAGTGTGATTGTAGATTTTAGTTTAAGTTATTGAAACATATACTGAAACATATTGTAAATGGAATTCACAAGCAGTATTTATTAAATTTAGCAGGAATTTATTCTTTTGGTTGGTCCTTATTGCCCCGAGCTTTTCAATTATTAAAAGTACATGAAAAGTTAAAATGGCGTGACCAGTAATTATTTATATAGTCAAACATATAAGAGGCCTCTAGTTTGTAAGCATTTCTATTTAATGAAATGAGTGTCAATTGTTGAAGCATTCTTTGTAAAACGACTATTAATTTTTCATAACCTTATATTTACACTGACAGAAAAAAATTCCCAACACCACGAAGGACTTGTGTTAGATGAATGAAATTTGGACAGTTTATTCAGCTATGGTATTTATTCAATTGATTCAAGTTTCAAGGTTACAACTTAAAGGGGGCGCCACCAGCGCCACCCTGTACATGCAAATGAGACATTCCAATGACAGATATAAAGGAAATCAGACGCGCGTCTATGTCACTTCAGACACTTCTGAACGTGTGTGATAGAGTACATAAAACATGCCTCGAAGGCGACTGCGACGTGAATATAGGCAGCTAACCCAATTCGAACAAGGACGTGTAGTGGGCCTTCGAGAGACTGGACTTTCGTTCCGTGCTATTGCAGAACGCATGGGTCGAGACGTTACCACTGTGTACAACAGTTGGCAGCAATGGTCCAGGGAAGGCAGGATTACCAGGAGACCAGGATGTGGACGACCCCCGGCCACTGGAGACAGGGTTGACCAGCGCATCTGTAGGATGGCTGTGGAAAATCGGACTGCATCTGCAGCGGACATTCGGGCTGCTGTGGCACCAAACGTCACTCCACGCACAATTCGGAACCGTCTCCTGGCCAGGAATCTCCACTCTAGGCGCCCTGTGGCATCGTTGCCTCTTACCCCTCAACACCTTGCAGCACGTCTTCAGTCGTGTCAAGCCAGAGCGACTTGGAGGGCAGAATGGAGGTCTGTGGTCTTCACGGATAAAAGTCGTTTCTGTCTGGGTCAGAGTGATGGCCGCACAAGGGTCAGGAGGAGGAGTGGGGAAGTCCTGTTACCGAACTGTATCCGTCGTCGGCATACTGGCCCCACCCCTGGCGTTTTGGTATGGGGAGGGATTTCCTACAACAACAGGACCTCCCTGGTGGTTATCCCAGTCACCATGACGGCAAATGTTTACATTCGGATGGTTGTTGAACCTATTGTGCTGCCATTCATGGCTGGTTTGCCAGGGGGGACTGTTCTAACAGGATAACGCTCGAGCCGACACTGCCGTTGCAACCCAACGTGCCCTTCAGGGTGTTCACATCCTACCATGGCCAGCACAATCACCAGATCTGTCGCCCATCGAGAACGTCTCGGACATGGTCGTGTGCCGTGTCAGGGCTCTTCCGCAAAAAGCAACAACTGTCGCTGATCTGACCATCCAGGTATAACAGGCATGGAATGCCATACCACAAATGACATTCGGCATCTGTAAGTACAGGGTGGCGCTGGTGGCGCTCCCTATAAGTTGTAACCTTGAAACTTGAATCAATTGAATAAATACCATAGCTGAATATACTGTCCAAATTTCATTCATCTAGCACAAGTCCTTCGTGGTGTTGGGATTTTTATTCCAACAGTGTATATGTTTCTACGTAATCGTGTATTGTTGAAGCAAGCAATGACGTGTATTGAAGATAGACTACAAAACCAGGTGCAATAGGTGAAGCAAATTGGGAAGCTCCATCGCCCAGAAATGTCATGGCCAAAAGTGAGTGAAGATGATGTAAAACACATGGCTGATGCTTATGTCCAATGTGGATGTTTAGAAAAGAAACTTAAAAATGGTGGTCTTCAACCATTCGAGGATTCCCTGCAAAAAGCAATTCAATTAGAAAAAAATTGCGATGCATATTGCGTGTAGTACTTGAAGAGATTCTATTTTGTGCAAAAGACAATTTACCACTGACAGGTACAAACTAAAGTACACGGCTCTCTTTATATAACGGCACTCTACATAACAGCATAAAATAATGGCAAGTCCATATATCGAAGTTTTTTCTGGAAAACAGAAACTGCAGTCTTTCATGTCTGCAGTTTTTATCTTCTGGAAAAAAAAGTTTGTTATATGGACTTGCCATTATAAATTTGCCGTTATGTAGAGTGCCATTATATAGAGGGAGCACTGTATTCGAGTTCAAATGCAGGAATTTACTTAAACCTAGTTGAGCTGATAAGTCATTATCAGAGTGTCACTGCTGATCATATACCGAATCATAAAAAGGATGTTTCTTATCTATCAAAAACTAAGATAAATTCATGTTCGATGTGAAATTTTTTCAAAAATCAGAGAAGCTAAATATTTTTTCTTTAGCATCCGATTGTACCTCTGATGTGTCACATCATGAATAAATGTGCCAAATTATGAGATGTTTGCATAAAGATGCAGCAGAATTATCACTGAAACTTTTTTCATTGATTTTATCAAAACAAAAGCAAAATCTGGTAGTGGCTTAGCTGATGAGATCGTAAATATTGTTGTATTTCAAAAGGATTCTCAATAATTTGTGTTATGTAAAAGAGTGCAGTCTATTTTCTGATTTGCTTTGAAATAAGCATTAAAATTAATTTTTTATTTAGTGGGTGACTGTTTCTGAGTTTATTGCATTTCTAATTCCAAATTTTTATATTCTGATTATCGTAATGTGGGGATGGTAGAGGGGATCTCAGGTGACAAATTGCCTAAAACTGGCTATGAATGTGACTGTTAGAAGTTAGACCACTATTGAATGTAACTCCTAAATCCTTTATTGAGGTGCAAAGCTATTAATTATATTGTGCAATGCCGAGGTGCAATTAATGTCTGATTATTCAATTTATATCTTGCTTTTTCTAGAACATGTCATACAATAATGTAAGGTCACACTTAATATATATACAAATTAGTCAAGATATGGAAATAATATTCGGAATAGTTAGGTCCCAATCAACTAAAAGATGTAATTAGTATGCAGAATATTCATTGAACATCAGGCTTAATCTTAGGTTATTAATATCAGAATGTTTCCATTTAAAGGAAAGGTTATTACTAAGATGGATATGTTTTATTAAAGTCTTTTCTAAAAAAACCTAAGATGAGAAATATAAGTTTTTTCAGTTTTCGGGATGAACGAATCCTATTTATTAATTATGACCAACCAGACATCAGGTTTCCTTTCTTTGTGACAGGATTAGAGTGCATCTCTTGGTGATCTATAGGTATTCACCGGGCATTAAGTAACTTTCCCGAATCCATTAGCATTCTTTGAGAAGTTGATTACGCATTTTAGGAAAGTAGTGCAACCCTGTACAAACGAACCGACAGGGTTGAATAAAGAAAGGAAAAAGCAAAACTACCATCTGGAATGTGTGGGAGGAGACCCTAATTGCTTCGAGCTATTAAGCCAGTGACCCAAGGGATCTCGGGGACTCAAAGACAGAGACAGACAGATGGAAAGGAAGGAGGGGAAGGAGGCCCAAATGTACTCAGATTAACCCCTCTGAATGACCCCTATGCAAACCCGAGAGAAGAAAATCAGTCTATTCACCAAAGATGAGGCGTGCATCACTGATAGACTAGCGGTTTTTTAATTAGTAACTCTGTCCGAGTTCTGCAGGTAGTGTAAGTGGGCCGTGGATACTCGTAATCCAGAATTTCCTGCAAAACCCATTAAAGTCTACCCAGCTGCCCTCTAGAATTTCGGCAGAGACATTCAAAATTGTTTTATTTTACATTTTTCATTATTTATCCACGTCACTTAGATTTTTCTTATGTTTTCTCGATTCCGAGGTCTTTTTAATGAGTAAAAATAATGCAGCGATCCTGCTTCAACAAGGCCCCTTAATTATAAGTTTTCCAAACCCCGCTCATTCACGATACTCAGAAGTAAGAAAAGGTTACGAAAGTAACGAAGATTCCATTCCCGGATGGAAGCAAGATCCACAGCGCAGACGCACGACCAGCCAATTACAGTGCCGATATGCTTTATCCCCTTTGGGGCAAAAACTACAAAATGAACATCTCTCTCAGAGAAAAAAAAAACATGAAAACATCAGAACAGAAAATAACAGCGTTACTTGTCAAGCTCATTCCAACAATTAAAGGAGGGAGAGCTAACACAATGTTCTTGGAGATATCATCCAAGAAAACAAAGTCTGCCGCCAACAATTGCACTCTCTGCTGCCTCGATTTGCCTGAAGCAACAGGAGTACGATCATCAACAATACCATTTAAAAAAGCAACAACTTTTTAAATAAATACGATTAAAAGGAAAACTTTAATAATTCAGAAACAGATAAAGATCGTAGCAAAGAAAACAACATTTCAGTATTTATTAAGAACAAGGAATTACACAAAGGAATTACAAAGTGGAAAATTCTCGTCAGGCCCATGCGACACTCACAAGTGAAGGAGGGTAATTGTGAAGGATTATTTGCGGAATGCAGCAAGACAAAAGGGAAGCTGTTAGAGACTACGCTACCCAACTTCAGGTGCTGGGAGGGTGTTAGGGACTACGCTACACGACTTCAGGCGCTCGGAAGGAAAACAATGATCCAGGTGGAAGGGGTAGGCCAGGATCCGGAAGTTAAGCCAGCTTTCATGAAGCAAATTTTGGAAGAAAAAATTAAAGATAAATTTTTGGAACGACTACAGCCGAGCATACAGAAAACAGTATTCGTTAGGAAAACTGAAAATCTAGAAAACGCGATTAGTTATGCAGAAGAAGAGGAAGAAATTGAATTAAGATTGTTGACATGGCAGCATGGACTAAATTCAGTAAGGAAAAATGGCGCAGAATGAGATGAGGATGAAAGCGAATTGGATATTGTAGCGATCATTGGCCAGAGAGTGGATGACAAGCTGAAATTAAAACTAGAAGAGATAAATAGCATTGCGCTCGTGCAAAGCCTGACTGAGCAAACACCCAAGTAACCCGTAGAAAGCAGAAATATGCGCGAGCGTAGGCCCTAAGGCAATAGCTTCCCACAGCAAAACCTAAGAGCTGTTAGTGTAGGAACTCCAGCACGAGGAATGCGAGCAGATATTGTCTATTTTGGCTGCAGTCGACCGGGACATGCAATAAATAAGTGTAATAATTAAAGGCCAGGGAGGATAGTCTTTTTTTTTCTGTCATCGTGAAGGCCACACCCAACGTTTTTGTCATACAAAGATGAGAACTCAGGGAGAACAAGCTAGAGCATCTGAGAAACGGCCTCAACATTAACGACCTACCAGTATAAATAAGCAATTAGGACATATCTTTCATCTGTTTTCTAATCTAGGCAAAAGTTACCCATAGTTGAGTGGGCTACTTACGACCAACTAATATATACTATGGCTGCACAACTTTATACTGTAATCAACAACGGTACACTTCGGAACGTGATATGGAAGGTTTGGGAGATTCCCCGAAAGCGTATGGAGTTTCAGAATTTTCTGATAAAGCAAGAATTCGACGTTGCTGTCCTGTATGAAACACATCTCAAACCAAGCCAAAACTTCCGGCTACCTGGCTACTTTATACCGTAAGGCTCGTATGGATTCAAACGCTGCAAGTTGTACTTCTGGGGCGCTGTGATCATCATTAAGAAGGGAATTCAACACCAAGAATTAGTCTCCAAGACTTATGCAAGTATGGAATCAGCCTCCATCATTATCAATGACGTCTCCCTTGGTGAAGTGAAGTTTTTAGTGCTCTACAATTCACCTAAAAATTCTCTTGATGTTCGCGAGCTTGATGAACTCTTCAGTAGTAATACTCCATTCGTACAGGCTGGTGACCTAAATGCCAAACACTCAAGCTGGAACTCCAGAACGCAGAACTACAACGGCATGATTCTCTATAGGTATATACAGAGAACAAATAATAGTTATTTTTTATTTTTTTATTTTATTTATTTAATTAATTTAGAATCCAATACGTCTACCCAGAGCCTGTATGGCCTGAGGCCGACGAGTTGTGTCCCTGGATGGACCTGCATTAACGACTGCTGTATGATGGTCACAGCAGCCGGGGGGTGGGGGGGTTTGATGGTCGTGAGTCGCTGAAGAGTCGCACATCCAGTGACTAGCCGTGCCTGGTGTTGCTTAACTTCACAGAAATAAAAATAAAAAATAAATAATAATTGACAAAATAATTAATAAGTAATAAATAAAATCAAAATAAAACTAGAAAAAAATAAAATATAAAGCTGACGTTTCGGATAGAGACTATCCTTTATCAAAGCAAAAAGGACAATTCTCTAAAGGCAATTAGAATATTAGAGGATTATCCTGAAGTTATTTTTATTTTTATTTAATATATATATATTGTATTCCAGGGTTTTTGTGTCTCGTCCTTTTTCTCTTATAATATCCGTTTATATACAAGGAAAAGATGATATCATCGCTGCTGGAACTGTGGAGGACACCTACTACTGCGACCACTCTCCTACTAATGACGTTTTTAGACATCTCGCTCTTGAAGAGTTTCTTTAAACCATACAAAATCTTCACGATTGATGACCTTTCTTCTGACCACAAGCCTTTGGCATTGAACTTTGACAATGTCGACATAAATTTCAGAGAAGAACTCATACATCATCAAGATTGGAAGCTCTACAAAGACATTTTAAGGAGTATGGCTGCCGTCCCGCCATTGCGTACTGTATGGAGAACATCGACAAACGTGTTGAAGACATCACTAAACGTATTAACAGTGTCATAGAAGCTAGTAACTATCCATCAGAGAATAAACCTCCTCATCGAATGAGTCCAAGAAGAAATTATAGAGCTTCGCGATGCTAGATGCAATGACAAATTCAAAATCTTGTCAGCTTGTGACAATTCCATTCGGAGTATGGTCAGAGCTTTACAGAAAAAGAAGAATGATATGCTCCCTCCACTCCGTAATCCACAAGGTAACTATGTGCAAACTGATCAGGACAGGGCCCAAGTCATTGCAGATTCACTAGATATGCAATTTGTTACTCCTATCAACAATAAGCCTGAGAGCCAAATCCTGTCCCAGCGTGTGGAAGATGATCTTGTCAACTTTGATGAAGTCCCGCAGCATTTAACGAAGAACAACATTGAGGCTGGGGAGATCGCCACCGTCATAAGTAAACTGATAAAAGAAGAAGGCTCCAGAAAGAGACAAGGTGAGCAATAACGCTTTTAAGAATCTCACCAGTATCATAGGTGCTGGAATTTTTTCTTCCCTGCATCATGGAAACAATCCATTATGTTGAGTATCCCCAAGCAGGGACAAAAGTTATTCCCCTCGAGCTACCAACCTCGAGCTACCAAGCTATTAGTCTCCTCTCTTCGATGTCTAAAGTTTTGGAGAAAGCGATCCTCGTCAGATTCCAAGCCACTGTCTCGACAATGATCTACTTTAGAAAGGTCAGTTTGGCTTTCGTGCCGCCCACTCTTGTCAAATACAGATATGGAGGCTCGTAGAAGATCCGAGAACCCTCCTGAAACTTTGCAGTTATTGCAGAGTGGTATTTCTCGATGTCAGTAAAGCTTTTGAACAGGTATGGCACGGGGGCCGTTTCTACAAGATGATTAGAGACGGGTTTCCTCCCAATTTGATTTTGATGGTGAAATACTTTCTCACTGACAGATCATACCAAGCTAAAGTTGGTGAAAACCTATCCACGGCCGTGTTGTAAAGGCCGGTGTCCCTCAAGACTCTGTCCTCGGGCCCATAATTTCCCGAACCCTAAATACTTTACTCTTTATTTCTATGCTGACGATACTGCCATTATGACATGGGCATAGAAGCCGGCTCACGTTATCACTCGTCTGCAGCACGCCTTGAAGATGTTCGAAGACTGGTTTAACTGCTGGAAGCAAAACCTTAACGTCGGAAAGTGCAAGGCGTCCCCCAGATTCTCTTGTTCTATTCAATAAGAACTGGATTGGGTAGACAACTACAAATATTTTGGCGATATCATCGATTCAAGACTCTCGTTGAATCGTCACGTGGTCTACGCGCTGAACAAAGCTAAAAGGGCTAAGTACAGTCTCATAGCTCTCCTAGCTCTCCACAGCATAGACAACAAGTTACTTCTGTACAAGTTGATTTCTCGTACCATACTCCTCTATGGCATGCCTGCGTGGGTGACTATATGTAGAAGCAGATGGAGCGAGCTACAGTCGTTCCAGGATATTACCCTGAGGAGCATTGCCAAACTTGGCAGAATGACTGTGAAAAACCAATCCATCCAGATTTAAACATGGTCCAGATCAGAAAGTTTATACAGGACCTCCTTTTGATTACAGTGCAGAAGATGAAAATTCACGACAATGACCTAGTGACTGGCATACTGAAGAACTCAATGGATATGAAGTAGCACATGAGGTATCGAAAACCGAGGCACATTCTTGACATCAACTTTGCAGACATAAGCAACGTTTCATTCCTGGGCAACTGTAAGATGTGATAATCTTCCTTCTCGTTGTATTTTTATTTAGTTTGTATTTTCTTTCTGACAATCGTCAATCTTATTTTCTTTTATGTTGGTTAGGCTTCTTGACTATCTCAGTGTATTTCATTTGGAATTTATTCTGGTTCGATGAGCTTTGTGAAAGCGCTGCTTTCGTCCCATCTGAAGAAATGTACACTTCACTGTTCGATTGTCGATTGTCGTTGTGTAACCTGAGTCATATTGAAGAAAGCCACATGGTTATAGAAATGTATACATCTATGGTGTAATAAAATGTTTTCGTGGACAATTGGAATCTCCAACCTCGTCTCTCTCAAGGGTGTAATATTGTCAAGACCAATTGATATCAGAAGTTAATATCTATTGAGGATATTGTAATTAATAGCTAATTGATGTTAAGCCTATAGTTAAAAATAACTAACTAATGTGTCCACCCTACTGTTAAAAAAACTAATTTCTGCTGTTAATAGCTAATTGGTGTTATGCCTATTGTTATAATCAGATAATTGCATTAGGCCTATTTCTAACAATAGCCAGTCGATGTTTTAAGCCTGCTGTCTTGGGAAGCTGCTGTCAGGCTTATCGTTAAAATTCGCTCAGAATAGTTAGACTTATTGTTAACAACAGGTAATTGAGGTTAGTTTGTCATTAGCTAGTTTGATAGAGTTCTTTACTACTGAATTACAGTAAATAGACTTAATAAAAAAGTTGATTAGAAAGTTACTGTGCAGTGGATGTAAATGGTACTTAATAGAAAATAGATGCTGGAAATGCCCGCTATTGGACTCACGACATCGGTCAGCAGAAAGTTGCATCTTTAACTCATTACACATATTTATTCATCAGTTTCTTCCCTCCAGTTCGCACTATAATGAGACTGTGATCTGTACACAAAAAATAAGAATATTTTTCGTGTAGAGTCAATCAAATTTAGACATTATTATTGGTAGAAATGCGGTTAACAAAGGACGAAGTATGATGATGTAACAATGTATGACATGTAAGTGCAGAGGCTTTCTTTATAGGAGGCGTTGGCCGAGGCCAATGAGATAACAAGGCCTGGAAGCAGAAAAATCACCTGAATTTCGGGGTTAGAAACAATCCAAAGTTCAACGGGAAATTGGTAGTAACTTTGCAGTATAACATAGGGACGACAGAGATTC
>JAHWFO010092366.1:3860544-3905177 GCA_023313115.1 Rhysida immarginata
CATATCTTCAAGTTTCAAAGAACTACCCAGTGATCGTGGTACTGTTGTAGAGGAGTGGCAGTTGTTTAATACTGCTGTGATTACTTCGGCTGCATTGTGTTGTGGTCGTAAGCGGCTGACTGTGGCGCAGGGCGGTGAGAAAAGGACTGCGTGGTGGAACGGTGAAGTCCAAGAAGCTGTCAAGGCAAAGAAGGAAGTCTATTTGCTATGGCTTGCAAATAAGTCAACTTCGAGTCGAGTGCGGTACACTGAGGCGCGAAAAGCAGCAGCAAAGACAGTATCAACAGCTAAAGCCAAGGCCTGGGAGAAGTTCGGGGAGATATTGGAGGCAGACTATGGTATCGGCAAACAAGGTGTTCTGGCAGACCGTGCACCGCCTCCGTGGAACAAAGTCTTTTTCATCACAAACTATTAAGAGTTCAGATGGGAGGCTTCTGAAAACGGAGGCGAGCGTACTGCATCTCTTCTTAATCCGGTGACAACAACAACTGAGGCATACGAAGTGCATATTGGAGCGGAGAATAGTCATGGTAGTATCACTGAAACAGAAGTCAGATGGGCAATTAAGTCCCTGAAGACTGGTAAAAGCTGCAGGTGATGATGAAATCCGGTCCGAGATGTTAAAGGCCTTAAATCGGGATGGTATCCTGTGGCTGACTCAAGTGTGTAAGGTTGCTTGGATATCTGGACAGGCCCCTAAGCAATGGCAGACAGGAATTGTGATCCCTATCTTTAAAAAGGGAGATCAGAGGGATTGCAACAACTATCGAGGCATCTCTTTGCTCAGCATTCCTGGGAAAGCGTATGCTAAGTGTCTGGAGAAAAGAAGTCGGGAAATAGTCGACTCCAAACTGTCGGGAAAGCAGTGTGTTTTCCGACCTGGCCGAAGCACGACGGAAGAAAATTTGCTCTAAGCCAAATCTTTGAGAAATTCTGGGAGTATACAAAAGAGGTCTACGCTTGCTTTGTGGACCTCGAAAAAGCATATGACAGAGTTCCTCGGGAGCTCCGGCAAGTGTTGCAAGAGTATGGAGTGGTTGGGCAATTACTGGTTGCTATCATGTCTCTGTACGAAAGCTCTGAGATGTGTGTCTGGATAAATGGCATTAAGTCAAGACCGTTCACAGTGGGTGTTGGACTCCGCCAAGCGTGCGTACTGTCACCCTTTTTGTTCATTATCTTTATGGACTGGATAGACAGGGGCAGCTGATGTGATGAGCGTGTTTGTGTGGGCGACTGCCTGGTGGAGAGGTTGCTCTTTGCTGACGACCTTGTCCTCCTTGGGTCTACTCGCACGAACCTTCAGCATGCACTCGATCGGTTTGCAGCCAAATGTGAAGAAGCTAGGATGAAGATCAGTGTGGCTAAAACCGAGGTTCTGGTCCTTTCAAGACAGCCTGCTCAGTGCGCTCTCCATGTTAGGGGAGCCTCATTGAGACAGGTGGAGTAATCCAAGTATCTCGGGATTGCAATCACGAGTGATGGACGGCAGGAGAAAAAATTGTATGCTCAGATCGGTGCAGCAAGCTGTGGCAGACGTGAACTGTGGCGATCCGTGGTAACGAAACACGAGATGGGTAACAAAGCTCTCCGTCTTCAAATCTATCTTTGTCCCCATTCTCACCTATGGTCATGAGGCATGGGTAATGACCGAAAGAGTGCGTTCGCGGGTACAAGCGGCCGAAATGAGATTTCTGAGAGGTGTGGCAGGTGTTACCCTACTAGATAGCGTGTACAGCAGCACAATACGGGAATCTTTAGGTGTTGAACCGCTACTTCTCCGCATTGAGAAATCTCAATTGCGCTGGTATGGCCACGTGATACGGATGCCGCAAACTAGTCTTCCTAGGCAGTTGTTATTTTCCAAGCCGATGGGTAAGAGACCAAGGAGTCGGCCTAGAACCAGGTGGCTAGACTATATAATCTGGGTTCGAGTCGCTTGGATATTACTAGGGAGGACATGCGCCTCATGGCGGAAGATCGCGATCGCTGGAGATCCTCCATAGGGCTGGTTCCCCCGCGACCCTAACGGATAAGCAAGTAAGTAAGTAAGAGCATAAAATGATGGTGCAGTGACAGAACATTAATAACGCAGCGTCTATTTATGAGGTAAAGGAGTCTCGCGTGTGTCCCTTGAGCTCCATATCAAAGGTCCAGATGACTGGCAAATATTTTTGTGTCTAGAAAGGAAACAGAAATGCCGGGAACCTCATCCAGTACTGTAATATGACAGCACCCCATAAACGACTTCTGTCTTAATCCAGCAGCATATCCCATCCCTTTGGACAACTCACAACATACCAGTCAAATATCTCCCAACCATAGAAAAAACAAAAACTAAAACTAAAACTTATAAATCTAAACTACTATAACTGCACATCACAATTATTGTGATTCGCTTCCCACAATGGCTACACTCCATTGGATAACCAGATCAGGGATATATTCTATGTCAAAACTTAATTGAGAGGGTTGTACTCATTTCAAATTCCCGATAAACACCCTCAACCATTCCTTCCATAGATCGCTGCAATTATAAAAGGACCAAAACAACGAGACCAGACCACTTTTCCAGTTTAATTTCTCTAATGTGTTCCTTCAACACCACTTTCTGTCCAACAGAGTGACGTTTCTCTTTAATTTTTTCAGTCATCATGCTCGGAGATATCCTCTTGGATCGTGCATGCCTGACTGTGTCACTCACTGTCTTTCTGGGAATTTTTTTGGATATTATTTCACCTGGTAGCCCCTTTAGGATATCCAGCCCAAATATGCTGTCAAATGGGATTTCATTAAAAGACTGAACCAGGAATGTTTTTGTCCCAAATTTTTTCCCTGTATGCACACATAATGGGTGACTCGCTGATTAGGTTACACAGCCAGCATTCACCCCTTTCACTGTCATATCCACACTGTGATATATCATATTTAGCAGATTGCAACAGAGTACTGCATCAATTAGGGACGCCTGTGAGCGCATTTGCACAAACATGTTGAATACTTGCCGGCAAATATTTATAGCCACCCAGTACAAATTATCTTCCCCACAACTGGTCACTGTGGTTGCATCATTTTAAGCTATTTCCGCATTAAATTTCTTCACTTTAGTCTATTTTGTGAGCACGATCTGGCAGAATGGCCCACCAGTCCACATTTGAAGCAAGATAATGACCCCATTAGACCACCACATATGGCTACTCCAACACCATCTTGTTCACTGCTTGTCTCTAGCCCTCTGCTATTTCCCTAAAGTGTTTCAGTTCAGCCTTGCAGCTGCAACTCTCTGACCCACCACTAGCCAAAGCAGAGGATACATAAGCTTAATAACCTTATGAGCTTGCTTGACCACAGGTGGAGGAGTTTCTGGAGTCGTTATTTTACACAATGGACATCAGCACGGTTTTAATGTTACATCTCCTCTGATTGCATAGCACATCGAACCGCGTCTTTATAGGTCTTTGGACAGGCCACCATCAGGGCATTGTGGTGCAACAGCATATTGGTGTTCTTAAAATGCTGTAACAGCATTGCCTCATGCTGAATACCCAGTCCATAGCAAGCTCTAACGGGTTTAAAAAATTGGCAGTAGGTTCCTTCGACTATTGAATGACATCATGTAATTCCTTAGAGAAGTCCCTCTCAAGCTTTATTTTGCCAAAAATCCGGAGAAGGTGCTCTCGGAAAACACTAAATTCTTCGTTATCAAAAAACTCGACTTCTGCTGCCTTTTAAGCTGCCACCTCCTTTAGCTTAGCTTTAGAAATGATCAAGTTAACTCCACTTGACCATCCTGCGACTGCCCTAATAATATAAATTATACTAAGAAATGCTGAGATGCTAATTCTGCTAATATCCCCAGAAAACATGGGGATTGTACTGGTGTACCCAGCCAAAAGGGGGCAGTGGACTAGCGACTTCCGCGTCATAGCCAGTGGCATGAGATTACACCCCCAGACACTCTCAGTCTGCAGTGACCACTATCCACACTCTGGGGATCTAGAACACGTATATGGTCCAAGGCACCAATATGGTACTATCCTCCCTTATGTCCTAACAACATCCTACTCCCTTTCCTTGAATGCAACTTACAATACGGGTCCTTGGACTGTCAACCCATAGTTTTGACCATTCATGTGTGGAGCGCCAAAAAAAACCAATAATAATCAACAGTTGCAGGAGTGAGAGAAACCAGAAATTTAAAAACATTAATAACTAGATCTTAACATTTATAGAACAGAAAATTCTCAGCATATCTAATATTCATTATTATAAAAGAAACAAACAAGGCAAATCAGAGGTATATTATATAACAAGAATCAAATTAGTGTACATCTTTAATCAATAAATAATTATAACAACCAGAAAACTGTGGATATAATACAATGAAAGGCAAAGATCCCTAATTCTAACGAGGTGCGACAACAAGCAAAATTACCATAGCAAACTTAATACGGCAAAATTACCCGTGGTGCCATCTCGTAACAAACGCTCAAATCATAAGAGAGCATTCGCAAGTAAATCATCTTGTAACGGACCATGGCTGACTAACAATACTTCTTTTATTGATTAAATAAACTATTTTTGATTTCTTTCTTATTTTCTTTAATTTTTGATTTAATTTAAATAATTTCCCGCATGTAAGGAACATGTCGTTTTTTAAACATCGAAATATTTAAAAATCCCTGCCTTGTCGCCGTTGCCATCTGCTTTCCATGCTCTGAAGACGTTTTGAGGACGTCAGATATCATCAAGATCTACATCGCCATCTGGCCACACCCTCGCAACTAACCTGCGCAGAAGTGTGGCCTTCGAGATATTAGGCCTCCGCATCGCGTATTATTTCAATGCTTTCATTCATGTCAGCGGAATTTAACTTTTTAACGCTAGAGGGGGATCATCAGGGAAATCCTATGGGGAATTCGAGGTAAAATTTTAGTCGGATAAAGTAGCATGAGCACGAGAGTTTCTTGTAGTTTTTTACCACTGAAGAGCGCCAAATAAGCCATAGAGATAAACAACTAGCGGTCAAAAGCTGAAAATGCCTCGACACGCGATTTCAAGCCCGATGCGGAAGCCCAATATCTTGAAGGCCATGCGTAGAAGAAAGCTGCGCGAACCATTTCGCATATACGAGTGTGGCATCTCCTTAGGATTAAGGATCTCTGATGAAAGGAGACAAAAAACCTTTTGACCACATAAGAATTTATAAACTATGGACTGCACATTTCGACTACACTGTGGTCATTGTTCTAGATTCAAGGTTACAGTCTATTTTTAGCAGTGGTAATGGTCAGTCACAAATATATTGAAAATTAACACGAAATTCCAGCCAATCGTGTTATTACAAAACAGAAAAAAGCAAAATTTGACTGAAATTATTAAAAAAAAGATAAATAATATCTGCCTAATTTTTCTTTTCCCTGTTTTGTAATAACACGATAAGCTGGATTTTCAGCACAATTGTAATTGCCTGTTACTACTGTTAAAATAGACTGTAACCTTCTTATCACTGTAGTTCTTGCTGAACGATAACCACAGTGTGGTCGAAATGTACATTCAAATAGTTTATAAATTCTTATGTAGACAAGAGTTTGTTTGTCTCCTTTCATTAATAAGTAATTAATTAACCATGTTTACAAATCATCTGCCAGAGGATACATTGAATAACATTTACATTCTGGGCATGTTCACCCAGCTGCTGCCTTATGTGGAGCTCAACATAGATATACACTGAACCCTCACTGTATTGTTATCATCCTTGCAACCATGCCAACAGTATGAAATTGATATCGTCACTCACTTAAGCTAATCATCATCACGACTATGCTTATCACAGTAATCCAGCCCTTCATTCACAATCATCACTTTTGCTGATGCCATATCGGCATGAACAGTCATGACACCTCAGACGGTGTCATCCACCTCTTTTATGTTTCCACCGCAGGGAGAGGCACTGTACTTTGCTGATAGTATCCACTGATACTACGCAAATGAGAAACTAACTAGGTCCTTACTATTACTAGTCCATGCTAGTGATTTTCAGATTCCATACCAGTGCTTCACCACAGTTACACTCAATCAGCACCTTGGCTCATTTCACTTATAACTATACAGTGCAACCTACTCCTCTTATGACCACAAGTATCATTCAACACTTTGGCTTCGGGGTTCTATTCACTATGAAACTCTCCAGCTACTTATTGCATCATCCAAGTTATGGCAATCAGCCAAACCAGTTACATGCTACTGACAATGGTTCCAATATTCACCACATAATAACAGGAATATAACTAAAAGGTACACATTGCTTTATATGATAGGGGTAAGTCTTTCACTCAATAAGAATGTAACACACAATTACTAACTTAAATAAAGATACACTTTGTTAATTACCCTTAACTTATGCTCTCCCTTTTTATCAAGCATTTTACTAGAGTAAGGCAGGACAACAATAGAATAAAACTGTTGACACATTAAAAGCGTGATACCCTCTGTGGAGTTCACATATCATATCCGAAATCCATTGCATTATGTTATTTTTACATAAATGGTCTGATTACAAAAACAAAAAACAAAGCATTAAATAGAACAAATTCTCACTTACAAATAGAACAACAATTGCAGCATACTGCCTCAACAAAACAACATATTGCTAGTTTGTTTCACACAAGAATATCGCCAAATCGGAAGGCAACGATCGAGTTTTTGAAAAAACAACAAATTCTTGCACTCCTCTCTATAAACATTCAATATTTTCATATGGATAACTAATAACAACCTTAATACTAAAATACGACAACACCCTGTAAGCCACTTCTGCCTTATACCAGCAGAACATCCGACCCCTGTGGACAACTCACGACATGCCTGTCTCACCTGTACTCCCCTACATCTTGTCCATTCTTCCATTCATTGTAAAGCTTCACAATGACACTATGCAAACAGTTCGTGAAAGCTGTGGTGTCCGAAATGCTGCCACCTTTTGCACGATACCCGAAGATCATACATTTTTGAAGGTCTGTTAGGACGCTTCCTTTACCCATTATGGCGACTATTGCTGTACGATCTGTTCCTCTGAAACCAACTTTACATGTCTTCCAGCATCAGGTTTATTTGTCACCCCCATCCTTGTGAATGGGAACAATCGTATTTACATAAACCTACGTGGCAGTCATAATTCATTGACTCGACCCTGTATTATAGTATTTTTATATCATTCATTGAAATGAGTGGCATGTTACTATAAGAATAATTTGGATACAGTAAACTTTGATCAAAAGGAAAAGTTTGTGTATACTTTTTATAATTTCGACTGTATTTCCAAAGAACGTTTCTTTTACTTTTGATAATTTTAAATAAATAAGTAAATCAAAAAACAAAAATAAAAAATAATAAATAGTAAATAAAAACAAAACTAAATTTTGATAATTTTGGTACATTTAGCTTTGAGGATTTCTTTTATGGATTGTTTGTTAATTTGTTTTAACTGTTATTATTTGCCTTTATTATTTATTAGGTTGAGATACCTTAACCTCTTCTGTTTCAATGGGGTTAATATATCATTATTCCAATAATTTCGCCCGCAGAAATCATCGTGATTGGTTTTAATTTCTAATCTCAGTCCACAGTGTCTCGTCCACAGTTTAACAGCATTTTGTGTGTTCAAGTACGTCGACCAATCCAAAGTAGAGAGGGATGTTCGAAAGTTCCACTCAATACTGTTAAAATCATGCTGATTTTACGTCTATTACGTCTCAATCAGGCTATTACGTCTCAATCAAGGTCTTGAGAATTTATCCTTAATGTAAATATCACATTATGACATCATGCTCAAATCCAGGAAACTTATTTTTTTAAATATTATTACTTGAAGGTCTACTTAGGAAATAAAGTTTGACCGAGTATATTTGCAGAGGACGATGTGACCTTTGTGGGATATTTAACAAATGGTTGCAAGCCTAATTCGCAATTACTGATCAATAAATTATTTTCAGATGAGATACATCCAAACCAAATATTAAAACAACAGTAATTAGATTCGTAACGCTTTCATTGAGAAGAAATTTTCTGCGCTGATATTTAATCCAGATAACTGACCTGCCGGATCGTTTGTTACTCAATTTTATTGGTTAATTGCATACCAATCAGATTTATGAATCAGAGGATACCATGCCATTAGAGGTTACCATACCATCAATGGCAATGAAGATAGATATCGATCATGCTTCACGTACGGTCGATATTAAATCATCAATAGAGATGCAATCTAGTCTATACAAATCTATTATGTTAATCTTATAACTTGAACAAGAGCACTCAATGAATAAAAACTCCAGCTCTTGATGATACGAGGCTCTTGGATATTATTGTTTTTCGTTGAACTGACAAGGAGATCGCACGGACATGTAATCACGGATTTGGTTGAAATTTTAGAAGGCCAATCTACAACATTAATATTAGTGATGGGCAAAAGTTAACTAAATTTTAGTTAACTAATTATCTGTAACTAACCTAATTAGTTAACTATTAGTTACAAACCATGATGGGCAAAAGTTAAATAATTTTAGTTAACTATTTTTTATAACAAATAGTTAGTTATAACTAAACTAATTAGTTATAACTAAACTAATTAGTTTTAACTACACTAATTAGTTATAACTACTCTAATTAGTTAACTATTAGTTGCAACTACTAGTAATGAAACTATATTTAATACAGTATTTCAAATAAAAGTCAACTATTTTTCTTCCCCTATGAAAAACAAAAACAAGGCAAAAAAAAAGCGTTTCAAGACAAATTCACAATTTATTCACAATTATACAATAGGAAGAACACTGTTCTTGCTTTATTTTTTTATTTTTTTAAGAATACACCTTAAAAAACAAGCTCGTTAAATCTTTTGTCTGGTAGCTTGCATCTTCTCGGGGTTAATATCTGCCCGGCCATTGAAAATAGACGTTCTACGGCTGCATTACTTGGAAAAGTAGAATTTAATGAATGAAGGCTTCCTTCACATGTCGGAACCTATGTAACGTACTTCCTCAGCAATACCGCTCATTCCCTCCCCATTTGCCTTTCTTTTGGCAACTTGAAGGTAGCTGAAGAGGTTGTCGTTGTCGTCATCAACATCATCTACAGTTGTACTTTTTCTTCTATCATCACACATGCAACAATTTGTTTCTTAGTACTTGAATTTTTCCACTGCCTTTATCAGTTCAGTTTTTAATGTATGATGCTCTTTCTCATCAAATACAAGAAGTTTATACTTTGGGTTCAGTATAGTCCCAAGCTTGTAATCCAGTGACTCTTGTATCGGTCCCATTCTGCGTGTGAAGCCTTCAAGTAGAGCCTCAAGTAATGGACTACAAACTGCATCCTGTTTACTGTTCTGTCGTTGTTC
This sequence comes from Rhysida immarginata, assembly GCA_023313115.1. Taxonomy (NCBI): domain Eukaryota; kingdom Metazoa; phylum Arthropoda; class Chilopoda; order Scolopendromorpha; family Scolopendridae; genus Rhysida; species Rhysida immarginata. The sequence goes on from JAHWFO010092366.1 coordinate 3,869,945, forward strand.
CAGAATTAATTTTAAGCCAATTAAAGAGGGAATGAAATCCGTTGGTAGTTGCCTTCTTCTTTCTCCAGCAGCAATATCAGGTCATTTATGGGCTTCATTACACGCAAAACCAGTTGCCTTCTTCTGTTTATGTCATCAGATAACTCTGCAAAAATGACATTTCAGTTTCCGCTATTTCTGGTTGCTTTAGTGCTTTTTGGCACAAAGCTATCTTCTCTAGTCCAATGTCGCAAACTCTTATTATTGTCATGTAGTCCGATAACTATCTCGTTTCGGTTGGGTTCAGGAAAGCAAGATCTGTTACATCCAATATTGCGTCACTTTTCGTTGAACTTCTGCTAACTGCATTGGACAATGCTTGAACCTTCCCGACTGACTTGTCGAATACACGTTTGTACTGCTTATCATTTCGTGCATTTTGAGTATTTGCCATAGCTATCAAATTGATAGTATGTTTGCACATCTCCTTTGGGGTGGAAGCACAACAATGTCACCCTCTTCACACGAATCGTTAGGTTTACGTTCATCATGTGCGTCAAAGAGTGGTAAAATCTCAACTTGGTCATCATCATAAACTTCACTTTGATCTTCCTCTTTATCAGATTTATTGTCAGATGAGAAAATGCGAAATGCTTTACTGAAACTTGATGCATTATCTGTGACACAATCATGAACCATTTTCTCTATCGCAAACTCGTTACATTGAATAACTTTCTGGCAATGGCGTCGTATGTATGCGATCCTTTGAACCTTGCACACGTTTAAACATACGATGACCTACGTAGAGTTGACTTATCAATAACATGCGCTGTTACTCCGAGATACGCTATGCGACGAGAAGTCCACAGATCCGCTGTTGTAGTCTTTGACGCTTTGAGAACTTTACGCACTTCTTCTAATTCCAGCTCAAAATTTGAATCAATTCTTCTTCCTACTAGGTAGGAAGTTGTTCGGAGCTAGTCCTTTGCAGAATATTTTAAATACAATTCTCTCAACAGTATTCATTGGCATCACGTCCTCCGCGATTAAATCTGCCAACATCTTTTCAAACGTTGCCTGGCTTATCTTCTGATTAAGTGTATGCTTTTGCAGCTGGTGGGATGCTATTATTTTCTTCGGAGTCTGCTCTGGCTGTTCAGGATCCATATAACTTTTTTCTCCCTTTTTCAGCACTGAAGTTTGCATATTCAAAACCATGGGCAGTCTGGTAAATAAAATACTTCTCAAATCTTGCTACTTGTACTTTGCGAAGTAATGCTTACATTAACGTGTAGATGAAAATTACTAGAGCTCTTGATATTTCCTTTTACAATTTTTTCTGCAGTACACAATTTACATTTAGAACTAAAGTTATTGCCCTCTTTGATCACCTGAATATTTTCGAAAAACGTTACAACAATTAAAGAATCCCTTTTTTGGTTCGTGTGTGTGTATTCCACACATTAATTTTCCTTTGTAATAATTTTCCTTGAAACACATTTTGATTGTTCCATTTTCCATAGCAGAGGGATAGGGCAGAGCGGGAAAAAAGGAAAATGCTTGTTTTTTTTTCATGAGAAATTACGGCAAGAAAAGTAATTAGTTCACTTTCAGTTGATTTGTAACTAATAATAAACTAATTAAAGTTATAACTAATTAGTTTAGTTATAACCGCGGTAGTAGAATAGAAAGTAAGAAATCTCCTATTTGGTTGTCTGGCAAAAAAAAGTTCGATAGTGCAAATGTTTTTCACCACGCGCACTAAATGTTATATAGTGTGCGAAGTGCATTAGTTTTATAGAGTAGAATAGAACAGATGAGCATGAAAAACCAACATTTACCTTCCAAGATTTTAAAATTATTTTTTAAAAAAGAAGTGCTCAAATAATCCAATGGAAGAGTTAAAAACTAAATTAGATGGATTAATTAATCACACAGACCGAAAATGTAATGATATTTTTGTGCATCAAGACAACATAGAAAATCCTGATACAACTGCTGATATGGTCAGTTGTGTACTTTATTATGTTTGTAGGTACCTAAGCAGACATATGATACATTTTGTTGCTTATTTGACGCTAAACAAGTTTGTAGTTGGTGTTCTTGTGTATCTCCTACGATTTAGTAGATACGATTTGCATATGTCCTAATTTAGACACTAAGTCCCACCATAAGAAAGAGCACCCTCAACTTCCTATTCACACCCTTTTGACTCATCCCGTAAACTACCAGATGTTGAAAAATATTTTTCAAAGCATGTCAATGATCCAAGTGTATAATGGCACTGAAGATTACATTTTTTGCAATATAGGAGGACTTTAATTTCCGTGTAATGAGCACAAATAAGAAATGTTAGCTTATATAATATTTTATTATATTTTATTACGATGACACCAATACAGCAAAGAGTAAACTCTGAACTTGGAAGAGAATCAAAACGTAAACGAAAATTTTCAAAATTGTTTCCATAAATCAATATTTTTGTGAAATGGTTTATCTACTTTTTTTATTTTATTTACTTAATTAATTTGTAAAAATAAAATTTTTATTGAAAATAGGCGTGATGCTTGAATATTAAGCATGGTATTACAATTTTCAAGTTTTTGTCATTAAGTAAATGTGAAAAAATGCGCTTGAAAGCATATTAACACTTAAATTTTAACTCTATCAATTACAGTTTTAGCCCAATTAAAGCACAGTATAATAATGCTTACACACAGTGCTTAAAGCCCAATAACCCGATGGAGACGCCTGGTGGCAATTTTTTTGCCTATGCTGTTTCCTTACCTTCTATTCTACTTCCGTGCTTATAACTAATTAGTTATAATTAATTATTTGCTATAAAAAATAGTTAACTAAAATTATTTAACTTTTGCCCATCATGGGTTGTAACTAATAGTTAACTAATTAGTTTAGTTATAGATAATTAGTTAACTGAAATTTAGTTAACTTCTGCCCATCACTAATTAATATACCTTCTGTGTAAAAAGATTAGACTCAAGGGCCTTTCATTTCGAAGAAAACACGGAAAATATTTTACGTTAATTATTGTAGTGCCTGTTATGCCACGTGGGAAGAAAGGTATGCAACTTAACAGTGCTGGTGCAGTGGGTAACGTCAGGTTCTGTGAATTTACTAGTCTGGGTTCGATTCCTATAGTATTGAATTTTATTTTCATTTTTTCCATTGTTTTTCCATTTCTTTCATGTTTCTGTTTTTTTGCCAGAAAATTTGTTTGCACTTTGCATAATAACATTCACATATATAAGCAGCGTCACATGTCAAAAATAATGCAAAATGCTACGTAAATATTTTCACGGATGGTCATTGACGATCCGTGAAGTGGGGTTGACAATTGCGCATGTACCATTGATAGTGCGAATAGATCTTTATAGTTTCTTTTTTATTCCACACGCCAATAGATATCCAAGTCGCTTGAGATGGGTTATTTCATCAATTGACTTATCAAATTAATTTCTGAGTCTGTATTGCAATTGTAATGTAAAATAGATATCTGAGGAATAATTAGTTGATCAAATAATTTTTTTCAGGGCGTATCCTTTGCTTTGAATTGATATTTTCACATGTCATTAAATAGAATGGACACGCCCCATCCTCTTGTTAATCTGCCTAATCAAATGATATTTTAATTGGCAAATTAATAGAAGACTCATCATGATGGTCAGACAGCCAGGCTTCACTAATCACACATATGTCTGGTTGGCGTGTAATAAGGCAAGCTACCATAACATCAGTTTTATATACGATCGAACGTGAATTTAGGTAGCAAATTTTAGAAATAGGCTCGATGTCCTTGTGCTAGGCAGCAAGTTACATTCTTGATCAGTTCCTAAAGGTAGGCCTCGCCATTTGCATACATCTAAACGCATTGGACACCAGTGTTAGATTACGTCCTTGACAGGGCCGGATATATTATCCTTTTGTCCATTTTATGTTGTTGCACATATCTTCCTCTTGATTTACCAGAATTATAACAAAAATAATTTGGAAGTGACACCAACCTTGGTCATCCAGTGACCACATTCTTTCACCCTTAACTCTTTGCCAAGCAGCATTAGAGCTAATTGATCAGGAATCACGGATTCATCAAAATTACTAATGCATATTTGGGCTTTCCCAGAGGAAGACCCCAGTCGTTCAATATAGTCGGAGAGCAAGTTTTTTCGCACTATCAGTTGAAGCAGTAGGGCACAAATTAACATGATCAGATGTTCAAAGATAATATCAATTAATGATTATTTAGCTGAATTTGACCTGGTGTCACTGTAAGATAGGCCAAAAAAGAATAACTTTTTAAATTCATCTTTAACATTAATTGCTGATTCTTGAGCTGAATTCGTAACTGTCCTCACTTTTTTCCTATCACCCACAGATTTATTGTTTTTCAATGAAACACTTCTAAATTATTCAGAGTTTGGGGCTGATGTATTTCTTGTGGCTTAAAAATAATGATACTTTAACATCGCAGCCGCTTCTCTTGACACCCATAACTTGAAAACTTACCGTGACAGAAAGAATCTAAAAACAAATTCGGATTCAGCAGCCAAAAAACCAAAGGCCAAGATTTTTCTTCGTTGGCCTCTGCAATTAGATGTGGGCATAATGTTGCATTCCAATCAGTAAGTTACAAATGGATAAACGAGACTGAGTCAAATGAAAACCGGAAAACCGCTCCCATTGCAATCAGACCCGGTACGCATGCGCACGGACTCTCTCCCCATCAATTGGCGTTGGTCCGGCGTCCCCACTTGATCCAGCGGCGCCATACGGGCGTTTTCAATATGGCGGTCCCTCTGTTGGAATGTACTGCGTGGACTGATCCATTTCCTACATAGTGTAGGCAAAAAACCAATAAAAATACATCGACGAATGTTGGCACAGTATGGTGCTGCAAGTGTTTCGCAGACTCAGGTGTATGAATGGTGTAAAATATTCAGCAACGGCACAACAAGTTTGGCGGACGCGCCGAGGCGGGCTAGGCACATCGTCTTGTGACAGCCGAGGCGATTGAAGTGGCGGAGGAGATTATTCTGCAGGATAGGCGGGTCACCATCAGTGACATTGCAACGGCATTACAGGTCAGGCATGGTTCTTCTCAGCATATTATCAAATACCGGAAAGTGGCTGCAAGATGGGTCCCTTGTCGGCTGACGCCCAAAATACAGGAGAGGCGAGTCAAGGCCTGCCAGGAGCTGCTGCGCCGCTACTTGCGTCTGGAGTATCTCCTCCATCCTCCTTATTATCCCGACCTCGTGCCCGCCGACTTCCACATCTTAGGCTCACTAAAGGACTCCTTAGTGGCCAAAAGTTCGCGACCGACACGGAAGTGAAACTGGCGGTGCATGAGTGGCTGGAAGCGCAGCCAAAATATTTTTTTCCCGAGATATCCATGCCCTCCTGACTCGATAGCGGAAATGCATCGAAAAGCAGAAGGACTACATTGAAAAATAGTGTACTTGTTCCAACTCTGTCTATAATAAAGGAGCTGTAATAAGTATTTCCGGTTTTCATTTGACTGACCCTCGTACAAATAAAACAAATATGAGTGCTGATTTGAAAATTACTTTTATTTCTCTGAATAATCTCCATGTACTTTGAGATATTTGCACCGTCTTTTCACAAGACCTCAAAACCAGTAAGATAAAATTGCTTTGGGCTGCTGTCTGAACAAAGCGATGACTTTCTCTTTGTACAGCTTCATCGTCGGCCGAAAGATAATGTTTAAGAGGACCGAACAAATGGAATTCGTAAAAAGCAAAGCACTTTGCCCTCGTAATCCCAGAATACTGCTAACAAGACAACTGATATGCTGAGAAAAGTGTAAAGTCCTTGAGCATTCTCCGTATAGCCCTGACCTTGCTCCAAGCGACTTCATGACCCTGTTCGGCGCTCTTAAACATCATCTTTCGATTAAACACTTTCAGTACGAAGAAGCTGTTCAGTCCTCTTAATCGAAGCAACGATGAAGCTGTACAAAGAGAAATCACAGCCTGCTTCATGCAGCAAGCCAAGAATTTTATCTTTTTTAAGCTGCCTAATGCTTTATTAGAATCACTATTTTGATCCGATGCGAAGTTGGTAACAGCGCAATATTTTTCCTTCTTTTATAGGAGGTCGAATAATATTTTAAAACAATTGTTAATTTAGATAAATTTAAAACCACATTTTTCCTCAAATAAATCAAATGTATAAACAAGAAAGTTCACAAATGAGAAAAATAGAAATCGGAGCATTTCATTACAATGCAAACCGACTTTAAGCCAGAGTACATTATATAAAAAAATTTAAGATTGTATTAATGACATTCTGGACTGCTAAAATTTTTTCCGGTAAAGGAACTTCATGATTTTTAATTCTTATTTTCATTCACACATACAAGTATGCAGACTCTGCATACGAAATAAATCGTCCGTGTTTAGAAACAAAGTACATATTATGCAATTGTCTTTTCTAACTCTGTATTTCTCCACAATTACTACATAAAAGCCTGAGAACCTGAATATATATCTACACATATACAATACCAAATCCATTACTAATCGATTATCGAATAGTGGAGTGGAAGAAACAATGCGAGTGGTGCTGAAGCAGAGCTCCCAAAGCCACTTGTCATAAACATAAATCAGCTGAATTAAACTCTGTGATGAACCTCGGCCAATCAGAGTCCGCTCTGCTATTACAAACATAAAATGCCACATAGTTTTTACAAATAATACCAAACATTTGGTCTGAAATTCACTGATTGGTCGTTCAAGATTATTAAAGAAGTGTCTGTAATGCTTAGTAAATCACTCATTGAAAGATGATCACACGGTGATCAAAATATGTATATGTGATATTAAAATTCACATATATTATGGACAAGAAGTGTTGTTTATATTATCATGTTGTTTATCCACGTCGTTCGGTTGGTTCTATATCATATAGTAAAGAAAATAAGCCTGACATTACACTTCCACTCGCATTACATTTTAACCGTTCTTCTCTTGAGTCTGACAGAGATTTGGCCCTATTTTGTGGAATGCGTTTTAGAACTTTTGATTAAATTTTGAAGTTTGAACTTTCATTTATCTGTTACTAAATAGTATCGAACAATCATATTTTTCTTTCTCATCGTATTCCATCAATTAACAAAACATAGGCTGCTTATGACTAACTAAAGGGTGGGCCAAAATTCTGTTACCATTCATACAATTTCAAAACAAGTGGAGATACAACAAATATGTTGCAGGCAACATGTGGGAACTTAGGTAGGGGCTAAAAATGGTGGTGTCAAATTTGACGTTTGACTTCGAATTTTGCACCTTGCAACTTTCCAACCATTACAGATAGAGAAAGATTTTAACACAAAACGCTGTAGAGCACAAAACGCTGATTTTACCAAAATAAAAGAGAATTTTTCAATCCATTTCCTAATTAATATCATTTACCTGATAATAATTTGGAGTTAGCTCCAATTTATTTTCTCTATTTCTTAAAAAAAGAGATTAAAAATAAGCACAAAAATAAACGCTCTTCAACAAAATGAAATTTCTCTGCTCAAGGTGTACCAGCATCAGTAAATGATTTGAGACAAGGAATTCAGCAGGCTTGTACAGACATAACACCCATCATGATGTTAACTATGATGAGTTCTGCGAAATGACTTCCACAGTTATACGTTGCTGCAGAAGGACACCACATTGAGCATTTCATTCATTGACAAATGTTGCTTAAGCACTAAAATTTCATTTTGTTGTAGTGGAATTATTTGTACCCTTATTTTTAATCTCTTTTTTTTTTTATAAAATCAGCGTTTTGAGTTCTACAACTGTATAATTGGAAATTTTTCTGTATCTGTAACGGTTGCAAAGTTGCAAGGTGCAAAATTCAAAGTCAAAGGTCAAATTTGATACCAGCATTGTATAGCCCCTATCTAACTTCCTATTTGTTAAATAGGTAAAACACACAACCAGAAACTGTGGATACACTAACCCTAAACACATAAAAATGAATACACTTTTCCACAAGGAGGTTATTACGGATGAACGAAATGTACTACGCCGTTCATCCGTATGTAACTCCTTGTGGAAAAGTGCATTCAGTTTTATGTGTTTAGTGTTTTTCTTATATGTTGCCTGCAACAGATTTCTTGTATCTCCACTCTTTTTGACATTGTATGGGTGGTAGCAGACATTTGGCCAACCCTGTGCATTCGGTTCAATTTCACTATCATCAAATTAAATCTCGAGCCGAAGAATCACTGTTTTAGAGTGCTTATCACCAAAATTACGACTCTTCAGTGATTGATGTTGTCCTATGAAATACAACTAATTGATCACAAATTCGAATAAATATTCATGGTTATTTGTTTCAGGGAATAATGCGTCAACGGAAGACATTAGACGAATAAACTGAAACTAGTTAAATTCTACGTAAAATTGAAGATGTTTTTAAGAGAAAAAAAAAGAACAAATTCTTTCCGCCAAAAATACAATATCTGAGAGTGAAAAAAAAAGAAAATCAACTGTACTATAAAAAATTTATCGATTCATCTCATTGATGCCTTTGAAAAAAGGGACAAGAAAAATCTGGAACGTTTCCATCTTAATGATTAAAAGTGATCGTTATCGAACTGATAAAATTTAATTTTGTTGTTAGCAATACCAAAGAATTATTTTAGAAGGGTTACTAGAATAAGATTTAAATACAAATGCTTTTTAATGGTATATATCTTACTTTATATTTATAAGTAGGCATATTTTATTGTATGTGTATTATAGTACTCTGAAATTAACTACTCCTGTCGACTTCTATTGTATCAAGGATTATTTTGTATAAGACTTTGTCCTAGAAGCAAGAAATCTAAAAACGGGAGAAGCCACTCACGCTTTTCTGTAAAGAACATTCGAGAAAAGCAAACGTATATGATCAATATCAGTATTTCTAAAATTTTTAATTTCAAACTTCTCTTTCTTTAGCCAATTGGAAATTCGAAGCTTTTTATTATTATCACTAGACGACGGACGAACCAATGAGAGTGCATCGTGGGAAAAAGTAAACTTTAAAACATTAAGTTTCAAGTCTTGGCAAACATGACCTTTGAAACAAGAGCCTCATAATGAGGACAGACAACGAATTATAAAATCCCAAAAAAATGAACGTCTATAAACCTTACCTGTTATCATCCATATTCTAAATTCTTCCTTATCGGTCCTACTTTCTCCCTACTATTTGGGGGAAGCGGAAAGGGTGCCACAAATGGCTTGCCAAGCTCAATCGATCGAGTTCAATTCCATGTTTTTTCGATGGATCGAACTCACTCTGCCGTTTCCTCCCCTGATAGGTAGGAGGCTTCGTTATACGGAGAAATTTTCATCTCAATCCTTGAATGATTAGCAGAAAAAGCACGCCATATGATTACCGGGGAATATAAAAGGTTTCCATAGCTACCGAACCAACGACGATCACACGCCAATCCTGTAAACGCTTCGACAACTGCCACCAAAATGTCATTTTCTTATCATGAAAGAAAATAGACACGATATCACACAGGCTTTTCAAATGGAACGGTTTAATAATGGTCTCGAAAAACATACGGCTTTTCAAAAAAAGAAAAAATATTTTTGAAATATTTTGAAGGCTGTTCAAGATTGCAAAAATTAGCCCCCTACACCCCTCGTAGGGGGTAGGGTAGGGGCATCTTTGAAATTAAAAATGGGTATCCCTGTATTCAATTATATTTTCAGATTGTACACATTATTTAAGAAATGTTTTCCCTAATACGTTTGTTATATGAATTGATATGAACGTTTCATTAAGAATTCCTTGACATTATATAGTTTACTTTAAAATCTTAAATTCAATCGGTTTTATTGAATGGGATTGTTTATTAAATAAATGATTATTAATTTTTAAAAAAATCAAATATAATTCGTACATGAAATTCTGCACCAAATAAAAAATATGAAGTGCTAATAAAAAGCATATATAACTTTGGTAAAATTATAAAAATAACCTGAAAACCTCAGCCCGGTAGCAAAACACTTTCGCTAGACAAACATTCTGAAATGACCCTTCTAACACGTCGACACCACGAGCGCTAGGGGGGGTTTTAATGAACTCGCGCGGGGAGGTGGCAACTAGTGTTACGTATAAAATTGATAGCGCAGTGGAAATTCATCAAGTAAGTAAAGAAGACACAGAACATATACTTTAATTGATAAATAAAAGACTTTTATTCAACAAAGCTACTGAATTTACAGTGAGAGCTGTTTCTTGAATAAAAGCTCACAGATGACATCTACTAACGCGTAGATAATCGGACGTGTAAATACCTCTATAGGTAAATACAGCGTTAACAATATGGAAATTAAGAAATTGGAATATTATCCAAATTATGAGTCAAGACGCAAATGTCTAACATGGGCGTAAGGGCGAACTCGATATACAGCAGAAATACTACTGTTTACAAAAACTAATAAGTATCACTAAATATGAATTAAGTAGGTTACAGAGGGAAAGCCGTCTATGCTGATTTTCCAAATCCATAAACGCTTTATTGACTGCATCAAACGTACCACGACACAAACAGGGAAGTGGCGACGCAATGCGTTAAACATCCGGAATGCCCTTAAGGAAATCTGAAAGCGGAAAAGAAGAATTTCTATTAATGCTGTTTATAATCATGAATGATTTAACCTTAAATTCCTCACAATGAAAATATATCCTATAAGCAACACGCACAACTTAATTATATGCTAAGTTAAACGTTCCTTCAGATTCTAAAAGAAAGCCCCTAACGTGCATTATAATTAGCAAAACAATTATTCCATTTCTAGGCGTTTTAGTAACTAGAAGAATAATTTATCTTTATGCGCTGAGCGTGCGGGAGCTCGTGGAAAAAAAATAACATTTAACTTAGCCAGTGATTGAGAGAGTGAGCTATAGAGCACGAAGAAATAAATGATAATGGCTCACCTGAAATAGGGTGTGAAGCAGCTTAGACTTTCGCTTTGTATGCTGGCAGGGTCCAGGGAAAAATAGCCGCCACACGGGCGTGAAGTGGCAATTCTTCGTCTGGGAGAATTGGGTGGAGTGGGCGACAGTCTTCAAACTTGACGTCGGATAATTACATAATCGTCCTGGTAGCAGTGGCAACACACTCAGGTAAAACAGCTGGCTGGCTGGCTAGCAGGAGTCGTTGTATATTACATTAAATGGCACTGATGAAACACAGGTCTTGATTGAAGAATCCGTTGTCAAAAATGCTCTGCTCTGGCAGGCCATTTACTCATCTCGTGAGAGATACATACTCGCTCCTGGAGTCTTTCGAGAAAGGTGAAGCAAAGTTTATCATATGTGTCGCACTGCATTCGCTTGTTGCAATTCGTAGCAGTTCATTTCACGCTGGCGAACACGGTTTCATTGAAACAATAGAGTCCTTAGCCACGCTGATAGCACTCGCGACACTCACTTTGCTGGCTGAAAAGTACTCATCCGTATTTTTCAACGGCTCGAGTTCATCATTCAGAGCTCGCGACTGCTTCTCACCATTCGTCAAATCTCTCTCTCTTACACAAAACTCCCGCTCATGCTCTCCGCCTTTGCGCATTTGCTTGCGCTGCCAGCGGAACTTCCGCCCACATATCTTCCTGTTTCCCGTTAATTCTCCCAATATGCTGGAGATACGCAGTATATTGTCCACAGATGGAGTACAGCCAACATTATTTTCTAGCAGAAATCGTCTGCTAGAGATATTAGACTCTACACTCGCACCTGTCGCAAAACTTTGTGGCATGCTCGCCCCCGCAATTTCGTTACTTCGCTACCGGTGACTTTCGAATCTGTTACTTTAGTAACACTTTTAGAGATCCATTTTCTCTTAGTCCCCCGCTGTTCAGGAACCTGGCTCGTTGCAATGGTTACTACGTTAACGTGTTTACTCCCAGTGCCTTCGCTCTTACCCGTGTTTAAATGGCGGCACTGTGGACACCCATAGTCAGTTTTAAAACCATTTTTATGTTTGTATGGATGGCTACCATACCTAAATTCCTTTGTATCCTTGTAGAAGTCGTCATTATTAAATGGTAACTTTAGACAAGGCTGCCTTGACAAGTTATTATTGACTATTTGCTTATGTTCAGCGGTGGCGCTATGCCCATTACTTGAGTTACGTATTTCCGTCTCCTTGTGCGACTGCCCTCTCCCTGCCTGCCCACTTACATTACCCCTAGCCTGCGAAGAAGGTCGGTTTCTTTTGGGATCTGCATGAAGGCAAGTCTAGATAACTTGGCACCCCAGGATTGGCAATATTGGAATGGTCTGGTCCCTTTTTATTACTAGGTCTATTTCCTTTGCCTCCTTTGATATCTGACTGGGATGAGTTACCTTTACATACATTGCTGAAATACGCACAACGCCGCCTTAGATATTTTGGTTTATCTGAATCTATCACTTTACAGTTGCTTTCAAATTTAAAAAGGCGACTGTCCTTTTTCTTTGCTCTTTTATGTTTATGCCTGACTGCTTTGCCAGTTTGCGTAGACCTAGAGAGTTAGGACGGGCGAGTTAGGCAAAATTTGTCTGACTTCTTTTTTGGCCCCTATGGAGGATATCTTTTTAGCTAAAGTCTCTATAGCCGACGCTATTAACCTTAATTGCGTAGCAAACGCCGAGGGCGAATCGAGAGACTTTTTTGTTGAAACTCCTCCGTTTGACAACCTATATCTTCGGTTGAGGCTCTCACTGATGCTTGAGGGACTGTTATTGTCGTCACGATTTTATTGACTCACTGATGACTCGCTCTTATTGGAATTCATCGCGCATAGCCTATTACTTTTAACGAACTTAACCGAAGCCTTGGCTTTGGACCATTTTTCTAACTTAATGGCACCGGAATACAAAGAAGGAGGTACTTTACTAATAGCCTCCGATCTACGAACACTCTCGCCGACAAGTGCCGCAGCCCCTATTTTCGCATTGAAGGCCCCCTCATGCAGTTGACTATGACGTTGTAGGGGCCCTTCCCGATTACGCACTGACAGTCTCGACGCAGGAGGCTTTGGCCGCGCTTGATACCCTTCTTCTAGCACTTTCTGCTTAGAGACTATCGAGACTAGTACATCGTCCTCTTGGTGCCTTATTTGATCCTCACTGAGCATGGAAACGCTTACCCCAGCACTAGGCATGCCTGCATTATCCTCTTTGTATACCCGCACTACTGGTGGGTAATGTTCCTCGTTTATCTCGCGACCAAAGATAATTCGTTATATTTTGTTTGCTTCCTCAGGGCGCCATGCTGTCTTACCTTCTGTTTATTAACACCGAAAGACGCAGACTTCAATTCTAATTATTCGCAGCGACAGGCAGCGCAGCAGCTTTCCATTGCGCTATCCGCGGTTCCTAAAAATCTCTTTGTCTTTGACTCAGGAGACCTCCTAATGTGCGTTCTTGATCACGCGACTGCCCTGCTATAGGAATAGCTTCTCTTAGATGCTTGGCCTTCACGATTGGAGGCCCTACCTTATCTATGTAGCTTTGGACTAACTGAGTCGCTAGATCCAAGGGTTTGGGGGCGTCCTTCATAAGCCTTTCCTTTACTTCAACTTGCAAAGCACTCTGGTATAACTCTACTTTGGCCTCTTCGTTTATGTCATTTAATTGACCAGCTAACAACCTAAAGCATGGTTAAATTGCTAGAGATTCAGAATTTTGAACTTAGACTCTGCTAGAAACTTCCGTATCGAGCTTTCTAGCTTTGCTTGTTCTGATTTTACGTTTTCCTCCCCATTACAACTAGCACTCATGAGGATTCTCAAATGGGTAAAGGCAAAAGATATATAGATACTATTAATGTCTGAAGTTAAATTAAAAACTCGCAACAACTAAAGTATATGCTGTAAAAGCGTCGGCACAACCTAAATATCAAATGCAATTAAAGCACAACGCAACCGAAACAAATACTGAGATGCATACACAGGTAAACTGAATCCTTAAGCTAATTCTGCCAGGAAAAAAACCTTTAATTGAAGCGACATCACCAACTGGTGAGCTGAGTGGGTCACTGTAGACGATTTCCAAAAGTTACAAAAAATTCTCTTTCCCCAAAAAAACAACGTGACACACTAACTTTTAAACGCACTCTAAATGTGTACTTACCTAATCAAAAATTAGCAGCGGGCGCACAAATGCTAGTTCCCTAGTAGGTAAAGGAAAAAAAAATTCGCAATAATTGAAACCTTAACAACTAATTTCAACGGAATTAATATGCCTGGCCCTTCATGAAACAAAATTATCGCTTGAAATATACCACAACTACTATTGGCATTGGAAGTACTATGCTAGGCCCTCCTTGAAATAGAATGATACCAAACAATTAAAGTATATGCTGTGTCACATATAAAATTGATAGCGCAGTGAAAATACATCAAGTAAGTAAAGAACATTATGTAATATTGTCATCAAAATACAATAACAAAAGACCCATTTTCTCAACAAACAGCAGATCGACACCTCACATAACCTCAATGAATAACAACACTTACATACAACTTTCACCCATACAATCCGCCTACTCGCCTTTACACCGAAATGAAACAAACAAATGCAATAACTACAATAAAACCACAACCACGAAACACATAACCACCACAATTAAGAACAAAAACAAACAAACGCACACTGACCCAGTCACACATGCCCCACCAGAAAAAAAAAGAAGCCAGTTCTTTCCCTTGACAAACACTCCCCTTCTACTAATATTACTCCGCTAACATGCAAATTCCGTCATACTTGTCATGTCCTTAAACATGTTAATTAACCAGGCTGCTTTTTTCGAATTCTCACTTTTCAATCGATCCTGCTGTCCCCTGACACTACACTAGCACCGCGGCCTCGATGTGGCTCCACTCAGACTAACCCACTCTGTGTCTTGGGACCATTGACCCTATCGCTCTTCTGGCTAACCAGTAGAAACGGGAACATTGTTTTTATAGGTTCTTGGATTACCATTTCCAACTCCTGTTCCTTCTCGGTTTGCACGGTCACTGTCACTACATTCTCACGTTTACACTCGATACATACATCCACCATCACCTTACTAGCCACCTCGGCCTTTGTGCCTATGACAGCATCTCTCGTGTCTGGTACTCGGACCAGTGGCTCATCATCAACATACACCTGTCTTTTAGCCAAACGTACTCTGTTTCTACAGGCCACTTGTGTATCAGGAAATCTGGCGCTTTTTATTTTAACTCTGTCATCGGGCAGCAACTGCAGCACTTTAAATGGACCAAAGCAAGACTCCCGCATGACCCCATTACATGACACCATTACATGGACATTTGGCACAAAAATCTCCTTGAGCGGGGATGTGACATCCGTTGTCTTGGCCAGACAGTCGCCAACAGTATGCTTTTCCTCCTTCCTTTTCACTATTGGGTTCTCCAATGCACGGATTCCCTAGTCCGTGGTTTCATTTTCCCCATTTACAACCACTACAGACGAGCATATAAATGATTCTCCATCCAGGATGTCTGTGCCCAAGATCCTATCGTAGGGTCTATCCTCAAAAGAATGCAGCAGTAAGTCACACTTGGGCAAAGCTCGTCCTCGAGTTTTAATGTCGAGCATGGCTTCCTGTTTAATATGTATACACCCTCTCTTTACGCTTCGTACCATGGTATCAACATCATGGATGAGGGCCTGGGGCAGCTAACGACACAGTTCAATATCCAGGAATGACACCTGGGATCTTGTATCCACTAGCATGTCCACCAGCTGTCCCTGAATCATCACCCCTGTATAGTTGGTCCTGTCTGCGTTTCAGCACAATTGGTTCATTAGTTTCTGCAACCACTTGTGCTGTTTCGTGGGGCTTCTGTTGGCGACACTCACGGGCATAATACCCAAGGGCTCCCCATTTATAACAGGTCACGTCTCCTTTTTTCACACGTGCCTTAGTTACCCCTTCCTTCGGAAGCTTCTCGAGCATTTCTTTCACCTCCTTTATTTCCTTTTTATAAGAACATTTTCTTTCACACGGAGCCACAAGGGCAGAGGCGTGCCCTCTCTCGCGCATTTTTAGATGCGATGCCACCATAGAGTCATCATCATCTAAATCCGCTGGATTAGCGTCAAGCTCAACCCTGCTGCTATCACGATGAGGCCTCCTCTCCAGCTCCTCAGATTCCATCGCGCATTTGATGGCGTCTTGGAACGTGTTAGGAGCTGTGGCTTTTAGCAGTTTTTTTATGTGGTAGGTGTGTCCCATGCCTAAATCTTTGTAGCAGCAGTTCCTTACACGTTGCTTCCATAGCGGGCTTGGCTTGGATGAATCTATCCATTGCCAAATGTAAACGCCGCAAGAAGTCTAGGACAAATTCTTTCCGGTGCTGTATGACGTCGTATAGCTCTTTACCGTAGTCCTGATCAACCTTGACTCGGCCAAAAACCTGTCCAAGCCTTGATCGGAACTCGGCATGGCTGTCGACGTCGACAGCTCCAGTTCCGCGGCTTTACGGGCCCCATTCCCTTTGAGTTTTGACTCAGCTACTGTAAATTTAATCTCAAGAGCGCCGTGGTCCAATAACCAAGATCTCCCATGCTCTCGACCGACTTTAAAAAACCAGAAATGCTGATGCCAGATCCGTCCCCAGAGAAGACTGGCACAGTCACGGTTTAACCTGCCATTTTTGACTGGTGCAGTGTCCCCAGCCTCTGCTCCTTCCGCAGGCATACTTGATCACGCTTTTACTCGTCTCACCCTTACAACAAACCCAGCAGCAAATTTCTTCCACTCTAAGACCCGCGGAACACACACCTACCCTTTGACTACCCCTAATCCGGAAAATGCCGGACTAGCGAGTCCCTGTTCGGGCACCAGAATGTGCCCGAGCACCTTGGGCGGGGCCATCAGATGAACCTTCCAAAACGTCAACACCACGAGCGCTAAGGCGGGTTTTAATGAACTCGCGCGGGGAGACGGCAACTAGTCAAAGAATAGGCGTGTGGTAGAATAGTAACAATTAGCTTTAATTTGCATATCTAAGTTTAAACTAATTACACAGAAGAATCTTGGCTCCATAAGAATATCCAACAATTATAGTAAATAATCATAAAATTAATTGAACAAAGACACTGTCATAACCAGTGCCCAATCTACAGAAATTAACATCGACTAAATACTATTCGAAGGTAAGCATGCGAAGGCCAACGCATGGGCTTGGTACATGGGTAATATTCTGGCTCAGCATAGTAAAAGTACTTTGTTGCACAATTGCACTTTGGCCTAATCACCACCTTGGATGCAGGACAGCATGGAAGGCGCCACGCTCCCCTTTATTATTAATTCCCTTGCTTAGTGACTATTTTCATAACCAAGCCCTTCGGACAAAGGAAGGGCAGGAGAGCAGTAATCCCTACTGACAGCCTAAATATACCACAGTGTGTTTCCTGCACCTTGCCCAAGTGAAACTTTGCGCCGTAAGTTTTCAATTAATAGCAGCAACAGTTCACGCCCACGCCCACTACTAAAACATCTCATGCATTGGACGAGTACGCGGGTTCGATCCCGGCCGAGAACGACGAGGATTTTTCAGGGGGAAATCCTGAGATCACGCACTTCCTTCGGAAGGGAAGTAAAGCCGTTGGTCCCGTGTAGTCGTTTGCCGGCTGCACGTTAAAGAACCCTTGCGAGGCAAAATTTGCGGCCCCTATAACGCCGTCCTGAAATGACCATAGCAGTTGAAAAGGACGTTAATACCAAACAAACCAAACCAAACCAATCATGCATTGGATACCACAGAACTAATGTAATACGTCATGGTCAGTATGTCTCTAAAGTTACTAAAACATAGAACTGTTACTGTCCTCTGGTTGGCAAACTTTAACTAAGAACCTATGCGTTAAATTAAAATAGTTCGTCTTCTTTGTTCTAACAGAGAGCGAAATAGGTCACGTGACTCGCGATCATTTCTAAAGATGTGGATCCCAAAATGCAAATAACATGTGGCCAGTCTAATTCCAATCGACCTCTAGTCTAATTTTACAAGTTAGTCAAAGAAGGAAAAACAGAACCATCTCACCGAACTGTAGATACAATCCGCTGATGATTTTCTCATCTTGGTCGTCCGTTTACGATATCACTGACAAATGAACAGCGGGGCACATTCCATTCTTTCTTGAAATTATAGTAAAGCACATCGACGCCTTGATTTTTTACAGGCTCTCCTAACAGTGAAAATCACTCTTCACAAACACTCCTGGTATCATAAAACGGTTAAATACCGTCTTCTTCATTTTCTTTTTAAACTTTTCACAAAAAAAAACCTTCACAGGGTAGCACCGAAGAAAGCGCATGGGCGTCTCTCTTCGTTTCCTTGCATGACAATGACAATGCGCTCTTTCAACAAAGGAGCAACGCTCTTTTTTCCATTATTGAGCGCAAATTTGCGGAAAAGCTATAACAACAACAAGCAGATATGCTCAGCATCTGCTTCAATTATTACAGCTTCTCCGTTATTTAACACTATCATCAATATACAACAACAAAAGACCCATTTTCTCAACAAACAATAGATCGACACCTCATTAAATCTCAATGAATAACAACTCTTACAAACAACTTTTCGCCCATACACTCGTCTTTACACCGAAATGAAACAAAAAATGCAATAACTACAATACAACCACAACCACGCAAACACATAAGCGCCACAATTAAGAACAAAACCAACCAGTCACAAAAGCACTAGATAATACAACTAGAAAAAACTTTTTACAAGGCATTTTCCGACAATATTAACTGTTGATTGGATAATTCTTAACTGCTCCATCTTGGACCTAAAGATTTCATCAATTAGCGTTGCTCTTAGTGTAGTGACTTTATTTTTATTTATTAATCTATTTATTTTATTACGTTTGATTGTTTATAACTTTTCTATTTATTTTAGTTTTATATTATTTTATATTTATTTTTATCTTATTTTATTTTTGTTTTACTTTTATTTCATTTTCTTACATTTTATTTATTTAATGTATAAAAGTTATTTATTAAATACTTTGTATTCATTTTATTTCATTCTATTATAAACATTTATTTCATTTGCTCATTAATATTTATAGACCTTTACGCAATCAAAAGTTTCTAAAGTTAAAGGGTTAAATCTGATTGACCTTTATTATATTTTGTATTTTGTCGAAATATGTTATTTTCAACCATGCGTCAGCAAAGGTAAACAAATTTTTCTCATATTGCTAAACTACTCTTTTTATTTATTGTGTTCGTGTTTTAGGGAAAAAAAAGTTTCCAATAAAACGATTGGTTCGTTTATTAGAATTTTTGGCATTGACTACTGATGTCATTTTGCGCTTTTTACACATGTTATATCTGTATGCAAAACGGGACAAACACAAACATCCCTGCCCACAGCGGGATTCGAACCCACGCTCAGGTGGACTCGAAAACTAGAAAGACTACGCCCTAGCCCTCTCGGCTATCTGTCCAGCAAAAAATAAAATGATTTAAAATGAAGTTTTTTTAAGTACTTATTTACAGATTTTAAATAATATGCCAATGCTAAGGAATGACAATTTTATTTAAAAAGACATGACAGCATCATGAAATAAACTTTATTTGAATTCTTATTCACTTTGTATTGTTAAAAATTTAAAAAAATGAAAAAGTTTCAGTTGTAAATAATTACTGACGATGTCTGAAAGGACGAAAGTTAACTTTTATTAATTAAAAAAACAATAAAAACAATTGTATTGTAAAACTGATGTTTGTTTGATAAATTATAATTTATAAAAATAATTGAAAAGCTAGAAAAATTTAAAATAGCACTTATTTTCTCATACCCTTTATAAATTCTAGCCCATACTTACATCGATAGATGGGTTCCTCAGCTATTTTTCAAATAATATAATATACGAAAAAGATTTTTGCAAGTCTAATTAAATAAAAAGTGTATTTGCGAGCGAAGGGCTTTTCTAGCCTTGTTTTGCATTTGAGCTCTGCTTGGTATAGTTCTAAAATGGCGACTTCTTGTCAGTTGTATTATCTAGTGCTTTAACAGGCGGTCTATGCCAAGCACTATTGATTTAATGGCCATCGAGCTCCACAGAAAAATATAGCTAATGTTTGCAGCTTTATTTTTGCTGGAACCCCATTGAAAAGTAGCATTGCATATGCAACCTCTGACAATTAAGTTCGGTGAATGAGTTTACACAACAAAATGCAAAACAGATAGAGCCACATTTACTTTATTGTCCTTCGAAATAATCACCCTGGAAGACAATACACTTTTGGGATCGGGTGTATAAGTCCTGGAAGATCCTTAGGGATGGCTTTAAGTTGACGTGTCACATTTGCTTGAATGTCTGGAATGTCCGTAAATCTGTATCCCTTTAAGGCCCGTTTCAGGCGTGGGAACAAGAAACGTCTGCCGGTGCCAAGTCTGGTGAATAAGGTGGATGAGCTATGAATACAACCCCTTTGTTGGCCAGAAACTGTTGCACGATTATGGCACTGTTCCTCTTTGATCCATTATCCACAGTTACGTGCGCACGCTACACCTTCAAATAAAGAAACGAGCCTCTGCTAAACCATTGCACGCACAAACGTGACCTGTCTGAACTTGCCTAAACAATGACTGGGCTTATATTCACATGCATTGTTACTCGCGTAAAGCTCGCACAAATTAGGGTATGACATCATTCACCGAACTTAATTGTCAGAGGTTGTACATTCAGCCTAAATTAAAGTACTGGATAAGGAAAGTAAGGACACTCCGCCATTTCTTTGCAAAATTCCTTCATAGAGACATGAAGGTTAGGAATGCTAAAAAGGTCAAATTACAGGTTATTCACCAGAACGGAGGTTGTCCGTTCGCTCCTATGTATGGCGAAAGATAGGAAAAAAGGTAGACAGGGGAATATTGATTATTGCCCTGCTTGCAATGACTCCAGTCACGGACGGCAGCCCTATATAGCTTGCATAGACAATTGTCATCTTCTTTTTCAGCTAAATGCGTGAATATCAAGAAGGAAGAAGTGCAACGTGTCAAATCAACATGGCGATGTCCGGACTGCATCGCAGGGAATAGAGATGGAAAGGAATCAGCTGAGGACGAGCCTGAACTTAGCTTTATCTCTTCACGTGCGTCCGCACCCCCAGATAAGTGCAATTTTTCTCAGATATTAAAAGCGACAAATGAACTTATTAGAACGGTAAAGGAGTTCATTGCGCTTGCATCTTGATTGCAGGATGAAAACCGTGAAATTAATCGAAAACTAGATAAAATCATTGATATGGTAAATATTCATGACAACACGCGGGTGATTAGTTTGAGTACTAATTACGCTGATGTTTTACGCAAAGATGATGAGGGAGCAATTACTAAGAAGAATGAGTGTCTTCGTAGAGGTTTTCCAGCCGGCTGTTGGAAAGCCCCGATTAATCGATCGGAAGAGCGGTCGTTTCAAACCGAATTTGATCGGTTCAAGCGCGATGATCGACGGGCCAATTAAAGCGTCTAGCGTTATCACTGAAGAGAAAAGATTGTTTGTGTCTCGGTTTCAGCCTAATATTTCTACGACGGACATTAGCGATTTCGTCGTAGGCCTCTTTCCTTCTTAAGTTATTACTAAGTGTGTTAAAATCAAATCCAAGTTCCAAACGTATTCATCTTTTGTACTTTACTTAAACGAACATGACTTCGATCTATTGTTTAACGCTACTTTATGGCCTGCGGGCGTGCTTTTCTCCCTTTTCGTTGGTAAACTATATGAGTCTCAGATTGTCCCATCAGATGGAGACGAAAATTTTCGCGATATTGATCGCACCAGCAATCGTGTTGCAATACCCAGTCGGGAGGGGACTGGCTCTGTATGTCACGATTAAGGGAATCTTCTACCAAAATGTGCCCAGTCTGCAAACTAAAACAGCCCAGATCCGTTACTGAGAAACCGGATTTTATTTATTGTATTACGGAGACCTGGCTGAACGAGACTTTTGCTGATTTTACTCTCTTCGGAGACACATTCAAGGTTTTCATATGTGATCGTTTATCTGATCGCTGGGGCGGTG
Organism: Rhysida immarginata; assembly: GCA_023313115.1. Taxonomy (NCBI): domain Eukaryota; kingdom Metazoa; phylum Arthropoda; class Chilopoda; order Scolopendromorpha; family Scolopendridae; genus Rhysida; species Rhysida immarginata. Next base: position 3,892,014 of record JAHWFO010092366.1, read on the forward strand.
GTGCTTTAATTGCGGTTCCACAATACTTGAGGGCCAATCATTGTTATCTGACCACCAGCATCAAACAGATTGATATTATTGCGGTGGAAGTTTTTCTCAGGCAGCCCAAGGGTCGAATGGAATCTCTTATTTTATGCAATGTTTATATTCCACCGTTGGTGCGTAATCATGATTTGGAGGTGTTTCTCGAAGAAATGTCAGATTTCTTTTTCCGTTCATCTTCCTTGTGCGTCATCATCGGTGATTTTATTTTCCCCGATTGCAGTGAGGGGAAGCCTCAATCTTATTTGTGCAAACATAGGAACTTAATAGGTGCAAACCCAAGAAGACTATAGCAAAGGTGTGTGCTGATATTTGATAAATACACCTTATGCTAATTTTCTACATAGTTTTCACCATTTTTGAGGCCTTGTAGTGTTGCACCATGTGGCAATTGGATTGGGGAGTTGGACTTGGTCGAGTTAAACGGTACGGAACAAATTTGGAGGGAACTTAGACAAAGTGTATGCTAACACGCCGTTGATTGTTACGCAGGCAGAGGAGGCTTTGGTCTTCCTGGATGACTATCATCTCCCTCTCTTACTACTTTTGCAGAATACCTTTGAGAAACTTCCCTGTCGTAATGAATCGGATTTTGATTTTCGTAGGGGAGATTTTAAGACTCTTTTTCAGATTATCTCGAGCAGCGATTGGAGGGAAATTTTGGATGCCAATGACGTAATTTGGGATAGAATTATTGATATTATCAGGGCTGCTATAATACTTACCTATCAAGGGTATAGACGGAATGTTGTTAAGGCATCTCACTCAGTTTGTGCGGCACGTGTCTATTCGTCTCCGTGCTGGATCTCTGAGCGCTCCAAAGTTGCCTGGTATGATAAACAATACTTGCACAAAAGGTATAAGGTCTCTAAAGACCCGCAAGATTCTTTGAAGTTTTCAGAAGCTAGAAAATTATTTAAAAAATGCTGGCAATCTAATAAGAAGTCCTATTTTAAGTCATTGGAAACTCTTGTCCACTCTAATGAAGAGCGTTTTGGGACACATCCAGGAAGTTACTTGATCTGAGCAAATCTAAATCCGCTCAGTTTGACGATGAAGAACTTGTTAACCTAGCTATTTCGTTTGCCCATTCGATGGACAATGACGCACCATTAGCTGTTGATGCAGAAAAACTTCGAACCTCTTGGCAGCATGTTAACTCCACTTTCAGATTCCATGCTGTCTCTGAGCAACAAGTCTTAGGTCGTGCCAAAAAACTGTCGGCGTCTAAAGCTTGTACGGCAATTAACATACCGGACTATATTTTTAAAGGTTGTTTAGTAGGTATGATTATCCCTTATTATCTCTTTAATACTTCACTGACCTCTGGCTGCTATCCATCAGAATGGAGAAAGGTGCTTATTCACCCAATCCCCCCCAAAAAAACGGGTATGTCTGGTCAGAAGTCTTACAGACCTATTACCATCATATACTTTCCGGCCAAGCTATTTGAGTCGTTCTTGACCCTTACCTGCCTGACAAACAACATGGTTTTCCAAATAACAGAAGTAGGCAGTCTAACCTTGCTTCCTTTACACACTACCTTACCTGTAAATTAGATGACAGGATACAAGTCGACGTCTTATTTCTCGATTTCTCCAAAGCTTTCGACGAGGTGAATATTTCTTTGTTGATCGAAAAGCTAAAGTTTCTTGGATTGTCGAACGATGCTCTCGATTGGTTCCGGTCGATGCTTAGAAACCGAAGTTATAACTTACGCTTTCTCAGACATCTCGATCCGGCTTCTCCTATTAAAAGTGGCGTACCGCAAGGTTCGCCACTTGGTCCCTTGCTCTTTAACATTTTTGTAGTGGACTTGTCTACAGTACTCGTGCGAGGATTCTTTTGTATGCCGATGATGTGAAATTGTTTCACTCTATTGAAGGGTGGACGGACTGCACTGGTCTTCAGATTGCCCTGCGGCTGGTGCATAAATGGGCTAGTTACAATGGTTTGGTCCTGAATACACAAAAATTGTTTGCCATCACATTTAGCCGCGCTGCTGCTCCTTATATGTATGATTACCACGTTCACAATAGTATTATTACTAGGACCAACTCTCTAAGAGAATTAGGAGTTTTTTTGTCAGATAACCTATCAGTAAGCACATGAACGATATTTATTTGGATATATCCCACCGCCTGGGGTTGATCAAAAGATCCACGCGGATTTTCTCAGATTTGAGGACCGTCATTTGTTATTTAAGGCATTTGTTATTCCAAAAATAATTTATTGTGCGTGGATCCGGTTTGGAAGTAACTTTCAAATTCTTCACAAAATTCAACGTAAATGCTCCAGCCTCAATTCTTTTTAAGCTAAAGGTACAAATAATGTGAATCTGGCTCGTGATAACCTGATCGAGTTCAGTGTAGAACGTATTTTAACATATCTTTATTTAATGTTTTAATTAGTATCTTTTTTTATAGAATTTCCGTGTCGTCTGTATTTTCTGATTTTTATTTTACTTCCCTCAGAAGGTCGCGTAGGGGGTTTGTGTTAAACCCATCAATTAGGTGGAACTCATACATTTCCCGGCTTAATCCGGTTAACAAGTTGATTAAAAATTATCATGAGCATTTTAAGGACATCAACGTATCACTTGCTGAGGGTCTGCATTTGAATTTATTTTCTTAAGCTTATTTCCTTTTCTACTCTCTTAACTATTTTTTTTTCTTTCGTGTTTTTTTTTGCTATTTTTCCTTTTTTGTTCTGTTTTATGCGTATTTTTTCCTTATTAACCCCGTTTTGGGCTTTTTGCCTGTTGGGGGGCTACAATAGGGTTCGACCTTTCCGATGATCGGGAGGTTATTTTCTTGTTGTTGTCACATTATTATTATTATTACAAAGTTATTATAAAAATTACTTGCATAGTTATTATGGAATTTTGCATAGAAATAGTGGAGTGTCCTTACTTTCCCTATATGCAGTACTTTAGCCGAACTGCATCTGCAGTGCCACTGTGTCGGGAGCTAGAAACTTTACTTTCATTTTCAGTTTCAATGAAAAATGTCTATTGTAGGTCACAGTCGGCCCAAGTGCGAGATATGTGGAACGTGGCACAATCTGTTTTCCTTAGCTTATCCAAACATTGAAAAATGGCGGAAGCTCGAGGACCATCTATGTCTATAGACCGTGATTTATGCATATTTTCAGACGGTATAAAAAGAGCAGCTTTCACTTCAAAGGCTATTTTGGAAGCAGGTAGTGATAGTTGTTCCGTCTCGCCATAACGAAATAGTAGGCAGAGAAATCTATAATATAATCGTGGTAAGCAACAAAGCTATGTTGCCGAGGTTATGTGTACATTGTTTCTATCAGCATTGTTTGATGGCATTTATTATTATTTATTAATAGCAAAAGCCCTCGGCGTGGCCCGGGATAATTACGGTTGTAGTTAAACAGAACAGTCTCAAGATGTTAAATAATAACTCAAAATTTGTTTTCAGTATTTCTACAATTTCCTGCCGTAAACTTTCCCTTTTTCAGATGTTTATGACACGTGGATACCTTTTTGTCTTTTCAAATCAATATTCGTTATTTTCTTCGGTGGCATTTCATTAGATATGAATTAACATGTATCCTTAGAACGATTAATAAAGAACACAATACAGTGTGATTGTTGATTTGAAGAGTGGATTTGATGTGTGCTTTGTTATTGGTAATGTTGTAAACTGTCGTGCGAGACCGAATGCGTCCTTCTATACCCAACCCACTAGAAAAGAAAGGGAACTGCTCTGCAAGGTTCTAACTGGAGCTTCAAATACACAAACCGCCTCATTGGAGCTCATGGGAGGATTGTATATCTCTTTCCCACCTCAAAAGAGACTGCCCGATCTATATCTTGCTATTATACTCATTTCCTACTCATTGGTAATATTCTTGGAAACGAATGTTCTATTACCATGACAACAGAACATTCTATCATTGCATCATCTTGAAATATTGTTGCATCATCACTACATCGTTGTTCACGGCAACAAAATTTCTTTGACGTTGTTGTGGAATAATATGGCAATAATAACGTCGATGAAACAGCTCTCTCTTGAGCAATTACACTCTGCACTCGATGCTTTAAGCAAAAACTTGGCTATTCATCAGTTTGAGTGATCTAGCAATGGCAGTTTTTTTTTTGTTGTTGTTGACACGGTCACCGTAAGCTCAGTTGCAGCAGTTTGCTAGTGAAACCAATACTGCAGGGAGAGAAAAGACAAATTCCTTTGTCGCCTTTCCAGGCTTTCTCATATCTAACGAAAAGCCAGTGAAAAAAAAACGATTATTGGTCAGAGAAAAAAGTTGCCTGAGTGTTGTAAACAAATGAACAGCGGGAAAGTCTACAGCAGGATTTGCAGACCACACACAAAACCTAAATATTACTAAACACCAATATTTAATTATAATTTACCTTCTTGAGATTGTTGTCTTTATGTCAAATCCTCGAAAAGAAAGTTTTGTAGAAAATCATCGCTTCGAGGGTTTGACATAGAAAAAACGGAGAAAAGAGGAGGCTGCCACCCTCAAGCAGAATGGACCTGCTGAGAGAAGAGGAAAGCAGAAGAAGAAAGGCAATTGGAAGATTCACTGCGCAGAATCGGCGCAGAATCCTCCAATTGCACATAAAAAGAAGACCTCGAGCGATGGGATTCAGACAGCAAATGATCACCACTGGATGCGGAACGTAGCACAGGCAGATACGGTATGGAGAAGCCCTGGGGTGCGTTGTTCGACATGGAAGCGCGCTCTCGATGACGTCATTTTGGCCTTCAACGTCATCGAAAAGCGCGCCGCGCTGTTAGTGTCGTTGTTGGACAGTGGAGAAGCGCGAACGAGGGAGTGAGAAGAGCGCGCTCAGAAAAGCGAATTCATCGGGCGCTCTAACAGAAGCGCGCGACACGAGCGCCTGAGCTTCCTGAATTTCACACGCAGTTCATACGAAATCAAGATGGCACACTTCTACAGCTATGCATTTTCGAAAGCCATTTAAAATTCATCAGGAACATGTCACATGTGATAATTATGCAGTTAATTTCAACGGAGTATCAGTTCTCTTTGTCGAGGCATTATTTTTTTACTCTTGTCTGTATTTGTACAGCGGATTCTCACAGCGGTGTCCGCCTCAAGCCCCGGAGTCGTGGCGAGGGTTACGGCCTGTTTCACCGGCGTTTCCCCGAGTCACTTTAGCCGCCTGTCTATCGTAAATTTAGTTATTTTTTTTTGTTTAATAAAAACTTTAATAAACGCTTCATTAAACAATAGGACTCCAAAATGCGTTCTTGTAATATTTCAAACATAAACTCAAATATATATGTATTCTTTATATTAGTTAAATAAATAAGCAAATTAAATGAGTATTATGAACTATTATCATATTTTATTTCTTCATTTAATTTAACTTATAATTGAAATAACGTTAAATATGAAGTTAAAATGATTATTTATTTTAAAATCTGTTTTTTTTTTATTTTATTTTTTTTAATTAATTCATTTATTTTCAAACCAAGAATGAAAGAAGGGGTACATCAAACAAAGCACAAAGGACACCCCTGAAACATAAACAAATTCAACAAAATGAAAACAGAAAAGACAAAAAAAACAGTGAAAACGCAAACAAACTAAAAAACTATTTGTTAAAAATTAATATACCATATTAAAATTTTGATATTATCTATTTTTTAGCTAATAATTTAAAATGCATATAATTATCTATTTTTTTAAAATCTACTGGAAGTTTATTCCAAATGGATATCATGCGATTTGTAATCGTGAATCTACCAATATTTTTCTTTGATTTTACTATTCTTAAATTATTTTTAAATCTTATAATTATGAAAATCTAAATTTTTATCAAAAATGCAACCTCTAAAATATATATTCTTTATACATTTGAGTACTTAAAGCTAAAACATTGAAGTTGTTTTAAAGTTAAAATAGTATTATTCTCAAAATATGAATCTGTAATAGAAGTATAAAATGATAATTTATATAAAACTCTCACAAATCGATTTAAAAGTTTCATTAAAATATATAGAAAAGAGGTTGAGTAGCATCTCCCCAGCAAATATAATTTCATTTCTATATGAACTATGAGGATTTATAAAAGCATAATATAAACTTAAACAAGCCTTAAAAGTTAACTGATTTCTCTTTCTTCTAATTATGCCTACAGTTGGTGCAATCTTCTTTATTATTTCAGTTATATATAACCCCCATTTAAAATTTTCAGTAAACCAAATTCCTAAGATTTTCAATTTAGAACTTTGCACAACAGATTTCTTTTGTTTTTTTTTAATTTTAAATTGACATTCATTTTTTTAGAATTAGAACAGTTGTTGATATGTATATGAAAAAAAAATAAAATAAAAAAGGACCCTTGACTGATATAGCACAATTTTAAAATGCATTTTAATAACAGTGAAATATATTCATTATTCATTAAAAATTCATAAAATTAATAAAATTCATAAATTGATCAATGCAATATAAAGAATTATTATCATTAATAATCATGCTTGTTACGGATTCCTAAGCAAGCGGACAATGAACAATTAAAAAATAAAATATTAAACATTATGTTCCTTTTATTTTGACATTCCTTTTATTTTTGCCCGTCCGTTGGCAGTTGGGTACGCTGCCGCTGTTTATCTCCATTGGGTTCAATTTCCTGCGTCGTATCCATGGTGGAATAAGAAGTTTCCATAGGGAGAAGCAAGTGGACAAAGAATAAATACAAAAACCACGCGGTTTTGACGTTTCTGCGCACACTCAGTCTCCCTACTACTCGATAAGTCTCGATGAGACATGCAATGACTAATCGCTAAGCGCTTGCGGTTCGCCTCCCCCTCCAACTCTGTACAAGCGTTGGCTTAAAAGGCAGTTGTTCGACTCCAAGGACAAACGCGCTCGGATAAGCGTCGCGCTCGAGCGAGCGAGAGCGCGACTCACTAGCGCGCTTTCCCTCAATGTCGAACAACGCACCCCTGGATCGCCGACAAGGAGTGGAAAATGCAGACCGAAGTCAAGGAGCTGTAAGCATAAGAGCTTTGACAAATTTTCATGTGTTCTTTCTACTGTTAAGAACGAGGAGTCCACCGACGGCGACCAAGGCTCATACTGAGGAATCAGCCTTGGTGGCTCAGGGGTTGCCTGACCGCCTCTGATGCCCGAGGACGCAGGTTCGATCCCGGCCGAGGACTACGAGGATTTTTTCAGGGGGAAAATCCTGAGATGACGCACTTCCTTCGGAAGGGAAGTAAAGCCGTTGGTCCCGTGTAGTCGTTTGCCGGCTGCATGTTAAAGAAACCTTTCGAGGAAAAATTTGTGGCCCCTATAATGCCGTCCTGAAATGACCATTGCAGTTAAAAAGGACGTTAATACCAAACAAACCAAACCAATCGTACCGAGGACGGATAGGAGAGACAGCAGGTGAAAAGGTACCACGACGAAGGTAGCTGAGGAGAAGACGCCAACGCACGTTTACGAGTCGCCCCGAATCTCCCCAACCGTTCCGACAAGGTGCATCAAGAGGTTCGTTCCCGGCAAAAAGAGATTCGCTCCACTTTCGTACGGGATTGCATAGGAACAGTAAGCCACCTCTAATTTTAATTGATGAACCTAAAACGAACTCTGATCGCTCTCGTAGCTTTCCCTTCATTAATGTCGACATTACCCAATCCACGGTGCCCGAATTTCATGTTCAAGATGGAGACAGGGAGAGGGCGACCGGAACCTTAGCAGAGTCAGCGGAGCCAGCAACGAGCGAAACTCTACAGGCCTCCGACGCCGAGGATAGGAAGGGATGAAGGGATACTCTACCTCAGTCATCCCACTACCCAGAGACGTCCAACACCGAGGATACTGGTGTTCCCCAATTAGAAGCCAATTTCGTTCTCCCGTGGACGCTGGGGGCAATAGAAGTGACCGTTCCATTTGCAGATGTAGCTGGTGTTCGCGTTGGGCACCCTCGCGAATGTCCACGATTGGACACGGGACCTTCCTCTATTGGTAGTAATTGTATCATGTAAAGAGTAGAACTAGAACTCTTAAGATGAACATTTCTCCTCTTACTTGTTTATATAGTTCACTAATATATGATTCCATACCTCACAGTATACACATCACGATCGATTTACTCCAAGCGGTTGCCACTTTCTGAAGTTGCGGTACCGAAGGAAGACGCCTCTAACCTTCATTGGTCCAGCGCCATTAATTAAGGACTTACCTCATCTCGTCTTGCACAAACTCAGCCAGCCAGCCCTGCCGCCCGTCTGGAAACTAATCACATTGGAGAATTGGAATTCCCTTCAATCCTGGAGGATGCAGCTGCTGACCTGGACTGATATTTAATTACGCTATTTACCACATTACATTGTAATCTTCTCAAGTCGTGAAGATTTATTGCTATTTACCCCAAATTTAATTAAATTGTTTTCTTACAATTCCATCTCCCGTTTGCTCTGTGATTTAATTAAAAATCCCTGACACTTTATCAACTACGGTTAGTTCCGGGCAATGCTGGGTGCCTCTACTGATTTATATAGTCTGTTAACGCTCTATTATTATGACTTAGCCATTGTTCAAATACTTTCGACACCCGGATAACTTTTTGTCTTCTCTGACGAATTGTCGATTTCTACTTCGGTACCATTTTGCTAGATACGAATTTACATATATCCTTAGAATAATTACTAAAAAACACAATATAATGTGCTTGTTAGTTTGAAGAGTCAAATTGATATATGCTTTGTTAAGGGTTATGTCATAAACTATCGCGCACAAAGTTTATACCCAATACACTGGAAGATGGAAGCTGCTCTCGTGTCTGGAAAGTTCTTCGCTGTTCAAAATCTCCAAAACATGCAAATCGCCTAAGCATTTGTTAGGGAGCTCAAGGAAGACACGTGTATCTCAGTGCCTCCTCGAGTGAGACTGCCCTATTTATAACGTGCTATTATACTCATTCTCTGCTCATTGTTAATTTTTCTTGGAAACCAATGTTCTACTTCCAAGGCAAAAGCACATTTTATAATTGCATCATTTTTAAAATATTGTTGCATCTTCACCATATCAGTTTTCGTGGCTACATTATATAGCCCAGTGGCAGTAGATGTACATGATCGTTTTTCTCTGTGGATTCTCCAGTTCTAACAAACTGAATTAGCTGATACACTACTTGGTGATCTGTTGTTGCAATACCCACTCTACTCTCGATGTCTTGAAGCAAACCTTGGCCATTCATCAATCACTTTGTGGTCTAGCAGTGGCCATTTCTTCTGTTATTACCCTTGTATATTCGAGGGCCCCCTGGGAACTTCGATGAGTACTTAATCACTCACGACTTGGTCAATTTCTCAATATCTGGTAATTCTCTTTTATCTCTAATTAGTGCTCATTTTTAAATATTTTTTAACAAATGTTAAGTTCTGAGAACTATCTGAACAACAGCAATTCTATGAAAACTCTGAACAACAGCAATTCATGCATTGTAACAAACTGAACCTTTTTACATTTACACTGAACAGAACTTTGCCTTACACTGTTGGTCATGCGATATATATTGTTGGGCCATGCATAGTGTTTGTGCATTGCGTGTTTATACCATTGTTGATACCTATTGTTGCACAAACTTTGCCTTGCATTGTTGGTCACGAGATACTTCTTATTAATATGCACTGCCAACGTCATGAATATTGATTTATTATCCAGAATTATTATTTTTTCGATATCTGAGATAGACGGTGACCTTTCTCATACTTTGAAGATCAAGTGTGCAAAATTTCATCAAGATAGGAATAAAACTATAGATTTGTAATAAATACAAACAAAGCCAACCATCCACAAATAAACACTCTTCTTTATATACAGGATGTTTCTGAAAAAGTGAGTATAACTGTAAGCAATGAGTGAGGTGACCAGAATGAACATTTTCTTTTAATACAATGTGGGTCCGAATTTGAACGCTAAATGAGATATGAACAGAAATATAAATGCCGCCACCAAGATCAACAAGTTATTAACTCAGGTTCTGCAACGCCCAGAATAACGAATTTTAGAGGAATAATACCGTACACAAAACTCTGTATACCGTTAATGCTTGATCGAATTCCAAAGAGTAGTTATCGATTTACGCCCTCAACATCGTAATACTTGCTGGTTAGTACTCGCATGTGCGCACTTTTACGTTTTTGAGTGCGTAACTCGCTGGAATACGATCAAATTTAAACGGTACGGAGAGTCTTATGTACGCTATTATTCCTCCAAATTTCATTATTCTAGGCGTTGCAGAACTTGAATTATTAAATTGTAGATCATGGTGGCGGCATTTTTATTTCTGTTCATATCTCAATTAGCATTCAAATTCGGACCTACATAATATTAAAAGAAAATATTCATTCTGGTCACCTCTGTCAATGCTGATAGTTATACACATTTTTTAAGATCGGCCTCGGTGGTTCAGTGGTTGAATGATCGCTTCTGATTCCCAAGACGCGGGTTCGACCTCGGCCGAGGACGACGAGGATTTTTCAGGTGGGAAAAACCTGAGATCACGCACTTCCTTCGGAAGGGAAGTAAAGCCGTTTGTTCGGTGTAGTCGTTTTCCGGCTGCACGTTAAAGAAGCCTTGCGAGTCAAAATTTGCACTGCTATAACGCAGTCTTGAAATGACCATGGCAGTTGAAAAAAACGTTAATACCAAACAAACCAAACCAACTAAAAGTACGTTCACAAAGACGCGGTACAAGCGGATACAAGCGGAAGCGGCAGTTGGATAGCCAATCATATTCATTCCGCATCTGCCGCTTCTATGCCGGATCTGATATCGTTTGAGGTCAACTTTTTCCTATGCGGTACATGCGGCGAGACCGGCAACGTTATCACGTGAATTATTTCTACCAATCAGCAGTAATCTTCTTGAGAGCGCCAAAATGGAAGCATTGGAAGGAGTGGGAAGTGCTCTAACGCTGAAATAAAGCTAATAGAAGTACAGTATATCTTCATCTACATCCGATGAAATATTGTTTGACATAAATATTCCGACACCTAATAAAACAAACACATTCATCTTAAAAATTTGCCAGTAATGGAGACCGGATGTTTACTTTTGACAGGAAGTACTTGTTCTGTGCAGCACTACCACTAGTGGCAGTATTTTGAAATGTCATGCGGAAAGCTTGAATTGCCGCGTGTTTGTGAACAAGAGAGGGACTGACGCATCGTATCGCAGCTGCTTGCTTCTGCATGTATTGCGCCTTTGTGAACGTAAGTTAACACTATTTCAGTATCATACTGTATATAGAAATAGATAGATAGATAGATACAGAGCAAAGCTCATTTTATGACTTCAGCACTACCAGTCATAGTACCTTATACGTTTTTTCGTGAGAGTTGTTCTACGTTTTAGGATACTGCTATGTTAATGTTTGCTTGAAGTTGACATGTCCTGAAATATCAATCCCACGTGGTGCAGGTAGGTGTCAAATAAATGATTACATCGAAGAATTTTTTCAGTTTCTCTTTATGAAATTTTACCGTAATAATTCTATGATTTTTGTGTTCATTATACTGTATGTTCACATTTAAATATTACAAAATTTCATCAAAAAGAATCCGAGAAACGCCCGGGATATCACCAGATCCAAACATTTTCTAAATAACTGTAATCTCTGTGAATGTTAATGTTTTGGCAACTGGTGATGATTCAATAATAATTTCATGATGATTCAATGATAAAACATTCGTTTCCAAGAATTTTTTATACTGAGCAGAAAATGAAGATTTAGTACAGAATATTTGTTTCCAAGAATTTTTAACAATGAGCATAAAATGAGTATAGCAGACGATATAGATAGGGCAATGTCTATCGAGCAGGCAAATGAGGTACAAGTAACTCCCTTGAGCTACCTAACAACCATCCAGACGACTGGCTAAAATTTGTGTTTTCGTTGTGTGTTTTGAAAGGTAAGAGGAAGTACGAATATTTGTCAAAGAAACTCTGCAGCTAAAAGAAAAAGAGCTATGCTATAGCGAATAAATCCTCGCTTTAACAAAACGCGCATCTTTCGCAGGAGAGAGTCTCCCAAGATATCATGCGAAGGAGAAAGAGCGGGAGATTCGACTTATGGTGTGCGGGGAAGCCACCAATGTAAAAAGCAAGATGCATCTGTTGGAAGGAATGAACTGACTGCTTCAGACGGAAAATTTTGTATGAGCGGTCAGCCAAGAAGACAGGAGCGATCCAGCCGTCAAAGATACGCCGCCCAGACACGAGGTATCGGTAGCTCCGAGCGGACCAGATTTTCGTATAGAAACCAGGTCTCAGTGTCCGTTAAGTGTGGAGAAGAGGAGCATTTTCCTTCGGAGGCTAATCCAACTGACAGGAGAGTCAGATACGTACACGACCGAATCCAGCTAAGCTTATTTTTGCCGATGAACCTCCTGTGGATAATTCTTTTCGACATAGAAATGTGGAACAAGAGCGTTCGAAATGATAGAACAAAATCTATCTATTGTTGGGAACGAGTCGGGTTCGTCGGTGTGTTTTCTTGCGGCTCGTCAGCGTACATGAGCTCCTGGATCGGCAGACTAATTTGATAGCGGTAATTGATAGCAGTGTTTGGTTCAACATAAGTGTGAGTACTCAAATTTTGTGTTTCATTTGCAACGTAAAGTGCTCGCGAGCTGAGAATTAGAAATAGAGTTTTTTCCTGTCGATGGCTCGTTTATTTAACGACGTAGTAATTTTCGGTGCTATTTAAGTGTGTCTTTACCTCTCATTGTAATGTATCTTACCTGACTCCTGATGATAAAATTAATAATAGGTTATGTTTTGCAAAGCGCCACCACCAGATCGCGCTAAAGCATTTCCTCCTAGATTTTTGGTATTGCAGACTTCCTTATGTTGTAAATAAAAGCACATGCTCAGCACATGGTAGATCGTTTTAATTGTATCCTGTTTAAAAGTACTCTTGTTATTTTAAAATGGATTCAACACAGAAATCTAAAGGATCTGATAAATTTGCAGGTAATTATTTTTTGTCTTAAAATAAAATACTGTTTGAAAATTAATAATTACATAATAATTTTAAACATTTTTAATATTTTAGCTAAAACTGTTTCTAAAAAAACAGTG
>JAHWFO010092366.1:3905577-3951429 GCA_023313115.1 Rhysida immarginata
CACTGTTTTTTTAGAAACAGTTTTAGCTAAAATATTAAAAATGTTTAGAATTATTATGTAATTATTAATTTTTAAACAGTATTTTATTTTAAGATAAAAAAATAATTACCTGCAAATTTATCAGAACCTTTAGATTTCTGTGTTGAATCCATTTTAAAATAACAAGAGTACTTTTAAACACGATACAATTAAAACGATCTACCATGTGCTGAGCATGTGCTTTTATTTACAACATAAGGAAGTCTGCAATACCAAAAATCTAGGAGGAAATGCTTTAGCTCGATCTAGTGGTGGCGCTTTGCAAAACATAACCTATTGTTAATGTCAGTTTATATAATTGTTTTTTTATAAGTTCAGTGAAGTGCATAGATAAAATTGCAAGTTTCTGATATTTCATGAAAAAGTTTAAGTGTGTGTATTCTAAATATTTTTATTTACGAATTCGACTGGAGAAAGTGAATGCTCTTTCAAGGCGTAACTGTTGTGTTCCATTTAGCTTATTTCCTATTCCCCTAATTGTTAATGCTTGTGTGTATTTTGTGTGTGTTATTAATAATAGCTGAGGTGTGCCAAGATGGCGGCTCGATCAGTCAAATGACGAGCTTTTCGTAATGCTGTAAGCTTTTCAAAATGGCGGAAGGAAGAGGCAGATTACACCGGTGTATTATCTATATCTAGCTTTAGTGATCTCAATTATTTTAATTAAAACATCCGAATTTCAAGGATAAAACAATTTACTACCAAATAAGACTCACAGACTGAGTAGTGAATTTTCTGTGATTTTCAACGTATTGAAAGTTCTTGTTATTCTAGTACTTAGCAATAAAAGACCTTAGATTAATATTATTGAAAGAACTGAATCAGACATCGAATTGTGCTTGTCTTTATACTTCGTAAAGTGTTAGTAACGCACTTAGATTGCATTGTTTTCAAATTTAGCTTTACAAAAGTATAAATCTGAAGTGTTCGTTTCTATTAAAGTGGTAACGCATTCATTGAATCGAAATATTACTTTTGTAGTAATTTCTAACGTTATTTCTAAATATTTATATTGCTTCGAATTATTGTTGACAATTTTTGTTGAGATTACATGGTATTAAGTATCTCTCAAGATTTTTGGTTGTAATTGTGAATTATATAAACTTATACATGATTATTTAAGCATGAAGGCTTAGTTTGTTGAATCTAATGGTATTAATGTATTATTGTTGAGTTTGTACTTAAATTATCCTGAGTTTGATTGCCCCCGAAGACCACGTGGTGGGAGCTGAGCAATGCGCTTGGCGGCTAACGAGGCTCTGGCAAACTTCTCTTCAGAGAGGGTAGGCTGGGACCCATAGAGGGCACTTCCCTCACCAGTCTTTACCACTACTGGCTGATCACTAGTATGGCGAATCTTACTTTATGATTTTCAGAACACAAAAGAAATTAAACCGGATGGATGAACATGGAACGACTTTTGGAAAGGCAAAAGGTTTTCGACGAGAGAGAAGGGGGAGGTGTGAATAGAGAATGGGTGTGTAGAATGTGAGAGGGCGTGTCAAAGATAGTGAACGAAAACTGGTGGATGAAATGAGGAAGTATAGACTGGATATCTTGTGCGTGAGTGAGACGTTTAGAAAGGGCTGTCGGTTTGATGTGAGGGATGATATTGTAGGACTGTGGTCTGGAGTGGAGGAGTGTGAACGGGCAAGAGCTGGTGTAGGTATGCTGCTGAATGAAAGGGCAAAGAAGTGTATGACGGAGTACAAGTGCGTGAATGAAAGAGTATTGTGGATGAGAATGAAACTTCGGATACATAAAAATCTTATGGTTGTAGTGTATGCGCCTGTGGATGCTACGAGTGAGAGTTAGAAAGAAAAGTACTGGCATGTCGTGAAGGAGGTTTTGAATGAAAACTGAGACAATGAGCGCGTGATTCTGGCGGGTGACTTGAATGGTTGGGTTGGTGTGGAGAGAAATGGGTTAGAAGGTCTGGTAGGAAAATATGAAGATCCACGTGTGAATGGCAATGGGGAGCGGCTGTTGGAGATTTGTGTGGACAGAGGAATGTTTGACTCAAAACACCTTCTTTAAGCACAAAGATATCCATATGTATACTTGGGAGAATCAGACACGAGATCAGAGGAGTATGATTGATTTGATTGTTCGTGACAACAGGCTGCGTGGTAAAATTGTGGACACGAGAGTGATGAGGGGTGCAGAGATTGGGACTGACCATTTTCTGGATGTATCAAGAATGAATCTACTGGTTGGCTGGAAGACTGTAAGAAAGTGAAAACTGTACGAAAACGAATAAAAGTGGAAGACCTGCGCTTGAAGAGAAGCATGTATGAGAGTGTTGTATCTGAGCGTCTGGGTCAAATAAATGACAGTATGGAAAATGTGGAGAATATATGAAAGCATATAAAGGATTGTCTGGCGAGTTCTGTGAAAGAGGTGCGTGGTGAAGTCACACTGGGTCGGATGAAAGGCGATGCATGGTGGAATAAGGATGTTGCAGACCTGGTGGCAAAGAAGAAAAAGGCATATCTGGGAATGTTGAATGGCAGTGTTGGTGCGGATAAATACAAGAGCTGTAAGAGAGAGTGTGCACAAGTGATTAGATAGAGTTAGGAGAGAGTGGCGAGCGAAAAAGATGAGAAACTGCAGAATGACTTTGAAGGGAAGAAGAGAATGTTTTGAAAGTATGTTAGAGATATGAGAGGAGGGCAGAAGGGGAATGTGTGTTGTGTGAAGGACAAGAATGGTAAAATGCTGTGGAATGAATCCGATGTAGTTGGTAGGTGGCAGGAATATTTTTCCGAGCTCTTTATGCCTGTGGGAGTTACTGGTGGAAGTGACTGGAATGAAAGTAGAGCGGAGAAGAGAGTGGACAGTGAGTCGGAAGAAGATAGAATCAGTATGAAATAAGTTCTGAATGCAGTTAGCGCTCTGAAGTGTGGTAAAAGCCCTGGTGTAGATGGTGTGACTGCGGAGATATTAAAGTATGGCGGAAAGCAAGTTGCAGAATGGTTGTGGAAGCTCTGTGAGTTTTGCTGGATCAGTGATGTGGTTCCCAAAGATTGAACTAAGGCTATGATTGTTCCAATATATAAGAATAAGGGTGATAGAAGTGATTGCAAGAAATTATAGAGGAATAAGTGTTTTGAGTGTAGCGGGGAAGGTTTATGGAAAGGTTGTGATTGATAGAGTGAAGAGGGTGACTGATGAGAAAGTGTGGGATGTGCATTGTGGCTTCAGGAGTGGAAGAGGATGCACGGAACAAATTTTTTCGCTGAGAGTAATTGTCGAGAAATGTCTCCGTGTGAGAAAAAAGTGTTTTGTGCTTTGTTGATTTGGAGAAAGCGTACAATCGAGTGAAAAGGAACGTCCTTTGGAGAGTGCCGAGAGATTATGGTGTGAGTGAACGACTACTTGGGGCAGTGAAGGCATTGTATGTGAACAGCTCTGCTTGTTTGAGGACAAACGAAGGCTTATCTGAATGGTTTGCGATTGAGGAAGGTGTGATGCAAGGGTGTGTGATGTCCCCGTGGTTATTTAATGTTTTCATCGATGCATGTGTTAGGGCGGCTCGGATTAATGACTTGGGCATGAAAGTGGGCGATGAGAGAGTGCGCTGTTTATTGTATTCTGATGATGCTGTTATCCTGTCAGAGAGTGAAGAGGATCTTAGGACACTAGTGGTAAAAATGAACGAGGTGTGTAAGGGGCAGTATATGCGAATAAATGTGGAGAAGACGAAAGTACTTGTTTTTGAGCGAAGAGAGGAAGAAACGCAATGTATGATTGAGCTGAACGGGGTGAACTTGGAACAAGTGAATAAATTTGTGTATTTGGGGAGCATGTTTGGGCAGGACGGGAGCATTGATGGTGAGATATTAAGGAGAGTGAATGATGCTGGTTTGAAGGTCGTAGGTGCACTTGGAAAGTATGATAGGAATGAGCATTTATCGAAGAATGCCAAAATGTCTGTTTATCAGAGCGTGCTAGTACTGACTTATAGGAGTGAAACCTGGGTATGGAAGAGAGGCATAAAAAGCAACTGTGTCCAGTTGAAATGAGGTATCTGAGAGGTGTAGCTGGAGTTACGAGACTTGACTGTATTCCAAATGTTGTAGTGAGGGAAGATTGTGGAATGCAACGTAGTGTGGCTGATGTAGTGGTAAAGTCAACGTTGAGATGGTTTGGACATGTAGAATGCATGAATGAGGAACGACTGACGAAACGACTGGATGATGGTAATGTTGATGGCATGCGAGGAAGAGGGAGACCAAGAAAAGAGTGGACAGAGCAGGTGGACAGAGCATCTGAAGTTGTATGGGTTTGAGAGCCTGTACAAGTGCGTGCATGAAGAAGAGAATGTCCGTGGAAGAAGCTGGGATGGTGTAGAGGCCGGCATGTGTGGTGCCGCTTGATTAGCGATGTATGATTTGGTTGATCCATTTTTGTTTCTTTTTCTTTTCGTGTGCTGCCCACTCTTTTTGTAGGATAGCTGCCCACTCTTTTTGTTGTTGTTGTGGTTGTCTAAGTTTGTTCATCGTTGGTTTTTGCTTATTGTTTTACATTAAGATTTTTGAGTTGTCTAGCTTTATTGTTTTGTTTTGTTTACCAAACTGCTCTTTGCAGTTATTATTCAATAAATCATTGAAAAATTATGTTATTCGTAATTGAGTTGTAGTTAGTGTATTTTTGTCATGGTTTGCTTTCATTGAGCTTCCATTGTGCACTGAGGAGTCCCAGAGGGGGGTGGGAGCATTTTAAAGACATTGAAATATCACCAGGACAGCTACCTATGCTTACTCCCCTCAGGCCTGCCTTCCACCTCTCCTCCTTATACGTGGGTATTCCACGGTTCGTTCCTCGGTAGTAGCAGTTGATGTAGCTTATCTGCTATCAGATGTTCGTCCTGGCTTCTAAGTTTATAAATTTACCAGATTTATGCACATTAACTATTTTATCTTTGCTATGTAAATAATAATAAATAAAGTGACATTTTTATATAAAATAAGCTTTGATTTTCTTCACAATTAATATAAAAAAAAATTTAATGATTTAAAGATTAATAAAAATTACTCAATAAAATGAATCTGAATGTATTAATATGATTGGAGAATTCCAAATGAGTAGAATTTAAAAAGGGATATTTAACCTTACATTAAGGATCTTTATCATTCATTATAATTGAATATGAAGTGAATGCAATTCCTTTCAATGAATAGGTATTTTCCCATACATGCTTAATAAAAACAAGAAGAATTTTGATATGTTGGCTTTTAGAGAATGAAAAAGGGAAATAGAGAGGGTTTATTCAGTACAGGCCTGGTGGTGGGGATAGTGGCTGATGCTTTGGCTCTTCAAATACATCTTAAATTCATTTCCAGGATTATTTGCCTAATTTTCATACTTCTCTGGGGATTTTACATCGACAATACTGTGGTGGAATCAATCATGGCATTTTCATTATTCTGGATCATTTCTTCCAACACAAGAGCTTGGAAAAACACAAAGTGGCTTGAGCTAAGGCTACCAGGAGAACCAGGGTGACCCCTGTTCAACTCAATCACTCAGAGAGAGAGAGATCGAAATGAGGGACCCGATCTGGAGAGCCCAGTGGATATCTTGACTCCTATATTTATAAGCTTTCACAAGGTTCCATAATCTCTCCAATTTCTCATTCCATATCCATGTGTAAATCTTCTGAATTTCATCTGGCTGATGCAATGTTTGGCTCTGTTCACTGGATTCCAATCAGCTGGTATTTCACTGTTTCTGTTCATATTACTGCTTAATTTCATGATTGAATTTAGAAGAATTTGAAATTTTTATATATTATTTCATGAGAATAATTAAATTATTCTAAACTTCTGATTTATTCTTCAAATAGGCTTTTCATGTTCATATGAAGGGTGCCACTTCATAAAGTCCTCTTCATACAGCTAATAATAAATTTATTACAAATTTTATAAATTGAAAGGGGGGCGGAGCCGTATATACCTCCCCGTGCAGGAAAAATCATTATCTTGAAGTTGATGATCTTTTTTAAAAGAAAACTATAAAATCAAAATCTGTACCAGTTGTTTTTGGCTAAGGCTTCTCTGCAGTCATCTTCTTCAGGAAATAGGAAAAGGAAATGGAGGGGATAACACACTCCATCTTTCCATCTCTCCATCTCCTTTCCGCTCCAGACATTTTATTAAACAGAATTGATAAAGAAATACTTACAGAGTAACAAATTGTCATGTTACAGGATTTACAAGCATGATTAAGAAATTAATTCAGATTCCTACTCATTAGATATAGAATACATTATTAGTTATAAGTAATCATCACACGGAGTTTCAAACGGTTTTCATAAGATATTAAAACATTCTATAAACAGAAAAACTTCCAATGATTAACATAATACAAAAAACAAGAGCTCTTTAGGGTGTACATCAATACAAATAATTATACATTTGTCTCACTAGATAAATTTTATTAATTTGCAGGCAGGATGCATCATATTAAAAGAATAAACTTACAAACATCGATAATCAAAGTCTTATACATACTATGGATAATCAATGATTGTCATGTCGCCCAGTTCATATTAAAGTTCGTGAAACACCTGAAATTAGGTTTGAAATATCTGGAGTTTCATGATTGTTTTATAAAGTCCTAAGTCCTTAGGTTCATAAAGAATTAATACTTCATCATAAAAACAACATTGATGTTTGAAGGAATACATGCCTATTGGATTCTCATGGTCATCTGCAGTAGTTTTATCACATTAGCATTGGTTCTGGAATTATAATTTGAAAACAATACTCATCATTGCGTCTCATCGTAGTGGCTCTGAAGTGTGATGGATAGTTAATGACAATCTTCGGCGCTCTGGTGATTCCGCTGAAACTAAACTCTCAGGGAAAAACACATCATACAATTCCTTCATATTCAATTAAGCCATCATTTCAACCCGACATTAAAATATAATTAGGTGTAAAGTCGGGCTTTTTTACCACAACAAAAGTAATGAAGAAAATAACAAAAACAAAAATAACTGAAAAATACAACCTGGAAGCGCTTTTCGAGAGCAAAGCTCTCATCATTCAGCAGGAACCAAGGAGAACACTTGGAAAACCCAAAGTGAACTGATTAGAAAACCGAAGAAAGCAGTTTATATAGTGAGAGAAATACAAGGCAGACCAATAATAGAAAAGATATCAAAACAATATTATTGGTGAGACCACCACTGAATTAGAGGGGCATCACCAATAAGGCCTAAGTCAGAGTTTAATAACGTGTTGTTCTTGGATTTATGAATAACCATGCTCTCGAAAACATCTAGCAAGTGTTTTATATTAATAGATTTAAGTACAGTTTTAAGTTGTCGATGGAAAAATCGTGACCCGTCTCTCTAAAATGTTTGGCTATGGCTTATTGACTGCTTCTACCGAATCTTCTGTGGTTGAGATGTTCCATGACTCTGGTGCATCAACTGCGTTTGGTCTGACCTTTGTAATGCATAGGAAATTGTGAACAATGGGTGATGTAGATGCCTGAGTTTTGTAGATCTGGTACCCTATCTTTGAGGTTGCCCAACAAATTTCGTATTTGGTTAGGGTTGCTGAATGAAAGAGAAATGTTATACAGGGTATTTCAAAATTATGTACAATAAACTTAGTGACATATTCTTCAGGTCAAAAGACGACGAAAATGTTCTATAGCACTTTGTCTGGAAACGATTTGATTGTGAGTAATCCAATATCATACAGTAGGGAAGCGCGGTAGTTAGCGGACGATAATTTAGCAGTTCCAGCGTTTCGACCCAACACTAGGTTGAGTAGTTTGTTCCATTTAAACCTACTTTAGGGTTGTTCCATTAGTTGTGTACGGTTGTTTCCATTACTGTAGTTTCACTTCTGTACATCTACTAGGAATATCAATTTCAGAACGTTTGCGTGCTTTGACATACGTATTACGATTTACGTAAAAAAAGTCATGTACACGTATTCCAGTGCAGAATACACTGACTTGCACCTAATGTATGGTCTTGCGGACGGAAATTCTGTGGAAAAAATAAGACTCTACCAAGAACGCTTTCCGAATAGACGTTTGCCAAATAACCGAACATTTGTATCTGTCAACAGACATTTGAGGGAGCGTGGTTCCTTTGGCTGTCAGACAGGACAAGGGCGGTCTGTAGCACATTCTCTGGATGAGGAGGATGTGTTAACTGACATCATACATGATGAACCACAGACAAGCACCCGTCGTATTTCTTCCATGGTACACATTCCGCACTCATCTGTTTGGTGCATTCTTCACCGTCAGCCTTTGCATCCATACCAACTGCAACAGGTTCAGGCACTGAACCCAACGGACTATCCACACCGACAACGATTTTGCCAATGGATACAATGTCGTCATGCTGCAGACCCTAGTTGTCTCAGCCAGATACTTTTCACGGACGAAGCAACCTTCATCCGGACAGGAATCGTAAATTCTCACAACCAGCACCATTGGGCAGATGCTAACCCGCATGTTACCAGAGCTCGAGCGCATCAAGAGCGTTTCTCCGTGAACATTTGGTGAGGAATTGTCGGAAATAACTTAATTGGCCTATATGTGTTGCCGCCACGATTGACTGGCGAACGTATCTTTTGTTTCTGCAGAATGCATTGCCAGAATTACTGGCAGATGTTCCTCTTTTGATAAGATCTAACATGTGGTTCATGCATGATGGTGCTCCAGCACATTTCAGCCATGTTGTGCGAGCACACCTTAATGCTGCATACACGAATCGGTGGATAGGTCGAGGTGGACCGGTAGCCTGGCCTGCAAGATCACCCGACCTTAATCCCTTGGACTTTTTTCTGTGGGGTCATGTGAAAACGATCGTCTACAGCACAGAAATTCTTAACATTATGGATCTGCGACAACGAATTGAAAATGCATGCCAAACCGTTCGTAATGCTGGCGACGAACTCTTTCATGACATCAGACAGTCGCTTATGCAACGAGCCGATGCGTGCGTGCGAGCTGGTGGCGGGCACTTTGAACAATTCCTGTAATTTGGAGCCACGGGTTTAGTTAGCTGTATCGCGTAAATAAATCGTTTCCAGACAAAGTGCCATAGAATATTTTCGTCTTCTTTTGACCTGAAGAATATGTCACTAAATTTATTGTACATAATTATGAAACACCCTGTATTGTTTGAAAATTGAATTTAAATTTTTAGTAACTAGTTTCTTGTAAGGTTTGGTTTGGTTTGTTTGGTATTAACGTCCTTTTCAACTGTCATGGTCATTTCAGGATGGTGTCATAGGGGCTTTTAACGTGCAGCCGGCAAACAACTATACAAGACCAACAGCTTTACTTCCATTCCGAAGGAAGTGCGTGATCTCAGGATTTTTCCCCTGAAAAAATCCTCTTCGTCCTCAGGATTTTCTGTTTGAAATTATGTCTGAAATTCGGTTTTCTAATCAGTTCACTTTGGGTTTTCCACGTGTTCTCCTTGGTTCCTGCCAAATGATGAGAGCTTTGCTTTCGAAAAGTGCTTCAGGGTTGTATTTTTCTGTCATTTTTGTTTTTGTTATTTTCTTCATTACTTTTGTTGTGGTAAAAGAGCCCTTCTTTATGCTTAATTACGATTATCTACATACCTCTTTAGTTTTAGTTTCATCTGTGGACATTTGCCCAAGTTTTACTTTCCTGAACAATTGCCGAATTTATACTTTTTTGTATAATTATGAATTACTAAAATTATCACCATTAAAATATAATTTCAAAAACTTAAAGTATTTCACTTTAGAAAGTTTATTCCCCAATTAAACATAATGAATAATTAAAGAAGAATATTTTCAAGATCCTATTCACCATGTATGAGTTGCACTGGCCTTCTTTTAAGGAAACAGGCTATCACATGATGCCTTAATATTATTATCATTTACTTATTATATTTCTTAATCCAAAGTCACTTTCCAGCATTTCTCTAGTAATATTTATTTATAATTTCTTTTCTGAACGATACTTAATTTTATAATTACTTAATAAAAAACTGAGCATTATTAAATACATCTAAAAATTTCGTTAAAGTAATCTCTATATTCATAATCATTTCTATTTATCACATATTCATTTACGTCCATTACATTATTTTTATTATAAGAAATCTATTTAGGGAATTCCTTATCATTAATTTCTACATCCTTCAAAAGATAATTCTCAGTTTATTACTGTTTATTTCTCTTTTAACGCTCATTCTATGTTATTGATTATATTTATTTCTTTCAGGTTCACCTAAATCTTCTTCTCCATATAAGGAAACAATAAAGAAAAAAACTTTATCTAATCTCTTTTAACTTCCTACCTCAACCCTTCCAAAGTGAAATGGTTTATTCCTCCTGAGTCGCACAATTGACCTCATTCTTATCTATTGTAATGGGGAAGTTGCTTGGAATTTCTTTTTAAAAAGAAAGTCTGTTTGATATAGATTTCGGTTAGCTGAATATGAAAATCGCCATTAAAAATCTTAAAAGTATTAAAAAAACTATCAAATTTAACTTTAAAAATGCAAAACCACGCCTCCAAACTAAAACGATGTGTGACGTCACATGCCACTGAAACACACGCCTTTGTAGATCAGCTCTGCCAGTGCGCATGCGCTGAAATGGGATAGCTCCTAAATGGCATCTTGTTTAGCGATACCGCTATTTCTTCGCGTATTTTAATACATAATTAAACCATCCAGTAACAGATTGATACTACACAAGTCAAACATTTTGTTTAAATGCTCCTCGAACAAATAAAATCGATCATTTAAGATATAAGATAAAAAAAAAAAAAAGATTCTTTGACCACAACAAGAAGTAGTTGTGTTTTTTTTGTAGTCAAAGAGTCTTTTAAATATTTTACCTTATTAATTTTAATCACATTTTTTCCCTTTTTATTTTTTCTGGTGGTTGTACAATTATTTGCCAAATCCTGAAAAGTCTATTATATTTCAGATATAATTTAAAAATTACAGCACCATATGAAGGCATAGCACCGACGTTTCAATTGCCCCCCCCCCCCTCCTCGGCCTTCACGAGAAGAGATGAAAACGCAACTATCTATGATAAAATAAAAGAGCTCACGAAATTTTGTTCGAAAAACGAGTCCTTTTATTACTTAATTTTATGTTTACATTTCTCCTTGTGGAATTCAGGATTATAGTCGATAATCACCGAAACAAAGATAAGATGTATACATCCATGAGTAAATAATACACTTGAACAAGTGATCAAAACCGGGTGAAATTAAAAGTTTTATCAGATCAAAGTTTTGCTATGTCTGAAGAATCAGACGAAAAAACTAATTGTATCCCATATGCTTTTGTCCATTACTTCTTCGGCTAGCTCAAAATCGAAGAATAACATACGAGGAAGCTAGCCTCTACCATACAGAACATATGGTTCAACCGCATGTGTATCCGTGAACGCCTAGAACCTAAGTATGCCCACGTCATCATCCGGAATAAATCCACCACCGCCCAAGCTGCACGGACCGCAGCTGTAAGACCTGGGTAAGCCAAGCGACCACAACCTTAGTTTGTAAGAAACATCGTCTCAACCAAGAGGTATTCCGCCTGCACCTCCACTTGTCATCCATCATTCCACCTGATATTCTGATGCCTCTCATCGAGGAAGATGAAGTTCGACTGCAATCCTTCAAAGAACATAAGTTCTTAACCTCCGACGCCCGCCTCCAATACGCCCACGTCCTCCTGAAGGTAATTTTGTCTTCCACGCTTATGTCGTGAACCTAACTTCAATCCAGCTGTCCGACAACGATTAACGACTCCTTGACAAAGGCCTCAAACATGTTGTCTATAAGAAGCCAACACAATTCGATTTACACGCTGTCATTAACTATTCCCCAGCTCTTGCCCACCTCGTTGCCAAATCCCTTTCTACCTTCCTCTTTAACCTGAAAATCCTCCCTAATACTTATAATGTACACAATTCCCTAACCCTTACTGAGTTCCTTTCTTCCATCCACACTGATAAGCACCTCTCCCTTATGTCCGTTGACATCACCAACTTATACACTAACATCCCTGTCACCCCCACCCTTTCTATTCTACAGCATCTGTTACTTGCTGCGTCTTTCCCTAAACCCGATACTATTGACCTACTAGCTATCCTGTCTGTAATTTTCTTCGCAGAACTATTGCTCCTTTAACAACTCCTATTATTCCCAACCCACAGGGCTAGTAATGGGATTCCCATACAGCAGTTTTCTGCCTGAGTTATTCCTACAGCACCTTGAATTAACATATACGTTACCCCCCTCCTTAATAATCCCTCTGTCATCGCGTATTTGCGATATGGCGATGACATCCTCATACTCTCTGACTCCCGATCCACTACCCCCACTATTATTGTTAACACTTTTAACTCCTTTTCCCCACATATTCAATTTACCTTTGAACTAGAAACTAACTGGTCCATCCCTTTCCTCGATATCCTCATTACCAACAACCCCCACACTTACCGCCTCTCCTTTTCCGTCTTCCGTAAACCGACCACATCTTCCAACTTAATACACCATTCCTCCTCACACCCCCCATCCACAAACAAGCCTCATTAAGGTTCCTAATTGACCGTGCTCTGAAGCTCCCCCTCAACCCCCTATCCACATCATCCGAACTCCGCATAATCCGGAACCTCGCTCATGCCAATGGATATTCGACTTCCATGTGCTCCCATTTTCTTCACCGCCGCAGACGGGCCCTCTCCTCCCCCTCCCCTCTTGTTTCGCCCCTTCCCAAGAAATGGACGTCCTTATTGTATCTGGGCCCTAATTTCTCCCACTCTCTAACTTCCTGTCGTCCCTCGGCCTTCGAATATCTTTTCGTACACCTACATTGTCAGCCTGCATCCTGAACCCACCCGCCGCCGTCACCACCGACAAATATTCCCAATCTGGAGTTTACAGCCTGAATTGTGCGTTTTGCGACAGATTCTATGTAGGATTATCGACCCACAATTTTGCAGTACGATTCAAAGAACACATTGACTCGTATAGAAAACGAGATCGTATTTCCCACTATGCAAACCACCTTGAAGATTCCGGACACGCTTTAAAGACACGAGAAGATGTTATGACTGTCTTACATATCTGCAATAGACCAGAAAAAACTGCTACCCTCGAAGCGATCGAAATATTCAAGGCCAAGAAGTCCTCCCCCCACCTGCTTCTCAACTGTCAAACAGACTTTAATGTGTATGATACTTAACTCTTTATCTGATCTATTATGATTCCTTTTTTCTCAGTTTCTTTATTATGGTTTATGTTTTCTTTTGCATTTTGTTATTTCTTGCCTGTTTATTTTATTTTCTGTAAATCCTCTTGTCTTCAGACAACCGGATAAGTTTTCTTTTCGGTCCGCGTAAACACGCACCATCCCTTTGTATATTTTCTTTTTGTATAATTTATAAAATTAGCGTTTACACTCTTTTTATTCTATTGGCCATTATAATTCAAAAATCTGTGCTTATTCTATTTATCCTATTGGCAATTTTTTCCTATTTAATTCTTTTGTATCCTATTGGTTTATGTATTTGCATAATTTGTACCACTGTTTTATATATAAAGGCTTGCATGCCTCTTGCTGTATATATCCTTGACAAAGCCGGGAATAAATGGCGAAACTAGTTGGAACTCCTGATGTCCCTCTGTTATTATGTAAGGCCACCACCTGTTTAATTATAGTGAACAGATGTTTATAAGGGACGAGACACAAAAACCCTGGAATACAATAAACAATAGTTATTAAATAAATATGAAAAATAAAATAAAAATTAACAATTAACAAAATAATTAATAAATAATAAGTAAAATCAAAATAAAATTAGAAATATAAAATGAAATAAAAGGCTGACGTTTCAGATAGAGACTATCCTTTATCAAAGCAAAAAGGATAATTGCCTTTAGAGAATTATCCTTGTTGTTTTGATAAAGGATAGTCTCTATCCGAAACGTCAGGTTTTTATTTGATTTTATATTTCTAGTTTTATTTAGATTTTACTTATATTTTATTAATTATTTTGTTAATTGTTAATTGTTATTTTATTTTTCATTTTTATTTAATAACTATTATTTAGATTTTATAGTTGATACTTACAAAGTTTAACTTTCTCTATAAACGTTTAACTTAATACAATATTATCACCTTAAATGCATGATGATAACTGTTAATAAACTATAAAGTCACAAGTCCTACGAATCATTTCCTACCACAGAGATAATTATGATACAGTGTACACCTAGTCGAACGCGGTCCGCTAAATCACGAAATCGGCTCCAATGTGGTTTTGGCTTGACTCACAAGCACAACCCCCCCCCCCTCCCCGCTGATGGGCACCGTAATCTCTAAAGGGAAAACGCGATCGACAAAGTCCCAATTTTATACACACATGTACAGTTGTTATCAAAAAAATTTGCACTTACTGCATCATGACAAATTGAGCGTGTTTAATTTTTGCGGTGCCAGGTTTCGCCGGTGCACAAGAATTTGGATTTACCCACTTTCCAAAAGGGAGAGTTTTCAGAATTCCGCCTTTTAGTGACAACTCGCCTTTGAATCATGGGAATAAATTTATTTGAAATAATTCTTTGTTCTGTTTCTATAATAACTATTCTTTTAAACCAAAATAAAGAAAATAAAGTGAAGTATAAAAAATAAATAAATAAATCCAATAATATTTAGTCTTTCATTTGAATCTATATATCTAAATTTTAATAGGGCTCATTCCTGGAACTTTTATGATGTCACATAAGCAGTAAATATGACAAGAGATGACATCATAAAGTTCCAAAGCAATCGTCATGTCATGACATCTTAGATTTCATCTTAAAATGAAAACATATTAGATTTATTTTCATTTATTTTTTATAGTTCACATTTATTTTCTTTATTTCGGTTTAAAAGGATATTTATTATAGAAAGATAACAAAGAATTATTTCAAATAAATTTATTCCCATGATTCAACAGCGCAAAAATTAAACACGCTCTATTTGTCACGACGTGGAAAGTGCTAATTTTTTTGATTGCAACTGTACACGTTCCTGTTTTTTTTTTGTTTATTTATACGGAATAAAAATGTCAACTGAATCTACACTACTGAATGTAGAAGCTATTTTGTCTGAAAGAGAGAAATCAGCTAAAATTGGATGGAACGTGGTCGACAAGATCCATGATTTCATAGGCACATGTACAGTTACCTTTTTGTTTATTTTCACTTAATGAAAATGTCAATGAAACCACAGTATTGAATGTAGAAGCTATTCAGACTAAAAGAGAGAATCAGGTAAAATAAGATCGAACGCGGCAGAGACTTTCAATAGAGAGAATGCCATTTCATTATTTTCCCATAGAAAAAATATAATATGCTGTTAATAGGCGCCCTCTGAACATTTGCAATGAAACACTCAGGCCATCCATGAATGATGCAAGTAGTAACATCGAGGCAAGGCATTATTGACGTCACAATAAAACCTGTGTGTGTCCAGTTAAATTTCCGATTTTAATTGTTAGACATTGTTGCAATGTCTAACAATTGAAATCGGGAATTTAACTGAACATGAAGAGTAAAACTTTTGTTGTACAAAGTTTTTTTCATTTAACATTTTATTTTTACTTAGGTTTTTAAGTTTAAAATTATTTTCTGGACATCTTATATTTAAACAGAAACGGCAAAAAAAATTTTAAATTTCAAGCAATTTTATTTTGTGTTGAAAATAATTTTTACAAAAGTACAAACTCATCTATACCTTTTAAAACTTGCTAAATAGGTTTTATAAATATTGCTTTATGTGCATTTATCATGCAAAAATATCCACATAAATCCTAATGTGTATTTTATAATTCTCATTATCAGAATCTAAGGATGGAAAAAGTGAACTATGCGAAAAATGAAATATACAAATGCTAATGAAGCTCACATCTTTGTACAAATTTATAAAAGACAAACAATCGAAAGACGATGTTACCAGCCAGATGAGTGACCACATTCAGGAATGGAAACTAGTTGAAAAAGTAGTCAAAGAGGACCCCACCCAAATCAAGGAAAATCAAGGTAAATAAAAAAATTAATTAATTAATTAATAAACCCACATTATACAGGAAGAGCTACGAACAGCGAAAATGTAATCACTACAGAAATCTCGAATATTAACTATAGATAATTATAACACTGTTTTATAAACTTTGCCTACCGTTCAGTTAATAGTTTTCTGGCTCTTTGCAAACTTACTCTGCATTTATTTAGCTTTATTCATAGTTGCTTTTTTGGGGGTGGCAGCTAGTTCTCTTGCTGTGTGTTTTTTTTCTGCCTTTTTGGTGGTGGCGTGTTGAGAAATGGTAATTTTCTTTTGACACTTGCAGTCTTTTCTTCCTGAAGTGACTCTTTGGGATCTTAGGATGATTCATAATGCACTTCTGATATACGAAGAGCAGAAGGGGCATTGATGATCAGTTCTTGTTATTGTGAATTGGATGGTGAAGGTTCATGGTGCTGTGAATTGGATTGTGCACCATGAGTTGATGTTTTCCATGTTCTTGTAAAAATGGCGGGAACTGCTGATTTAATAGACGGCTTCTCTTGCTGACGTTAAAAAATTGTTCATTTGTGAAATGTGCTGCACATAGCCTACTATGTAATTTTTACTGAATTTTTCAAAAGTTTCAGTAAGCAGATCGCTTCTTCCATAGGCTGTTAACCATATTTTTCACCTAACAATGTCAAAAATATAAAAACTATAAGTTAACGACAGCAATAAACTATGAAAGTATAATTATGCATGTGTAATGAATATCATAAAATTAAAAAACACGAATTGATTTATTTTTGAAAAATTTCGTTCATCAATTTTAAAAGATTTTTGTTTGGATCAGCTGTTTGATATATCTAGCAAATATGGTCTCCGTCAACACTTTCGTGACTGTCTCTGCCTTTTTGACTTGAGTCCCTGTTTGGGCGCCATTTGTAGAGTCTCAAGGAGGTAGGAGTATTTTAAAGACTTTGCAATATCACCAGGGCTGCTGCCTATGTTTACTCCACTCGAGCTTATCTTCCACGTGATCATACGTGGGTATTTCAAGGTTCAATCCTTGGTAGTAGCGGCTGATATAGCTTATCTACTACCGGATGTTCGCCCTAGCTTTTAAGATTACCCTAATTTTTGGGATGTAATATGCCCTCACCGATAATACGCATCCTTGTTTTTTTATGTTTTTAGAAAAATTCCCATCGTATAATACGCGATTCCCATTTTATGTGTACCTAAGGTAGCGATTCAGCATCAGGAAGTGCTCCACCATATTTGTTCAAATGCGCACTGCATTATGGTCGTCTGATTTTTAAAAGCGTTAGGCTTTATATATTCCCATAAAATGAAGAAATAAATTTTCAAAATAAATGATCATATAAAAGAATTTATTCGTTACATTTAAACTTACATTTTATCTGAAATAAATGTATTTAAATTCCTTCAAAATCGGAATCTTCTGCGTCTGAGTTCTTTGTTAGGCCTAATTGCCGTTTCTTCTTCTTCTCCTTCCCAGTCTTTGATTTTCATGATTGAATCATCCACAGGAGAGGTAATTCCTGCTTTCACAAAAGTATTCAAATTGCATTTTCGTATACTCTCTGTCATGCAAATGAATAATTGATAGATATCCATTTGATAGATAATTCAAATGCTCTGTCCCCACATCTTTATAAAGATCGATTATTGTAGAAAAAATTGGTAAAGTTACGGAATAGCGTCTCTTAACTTCTTTGATTGATATCATCAAGACTGGTTGCATTCATGTATTGCATTTATTATTGTGTCAGCTCTAGTTAATGGCATAATAATTTGCCTTACTCTTGAACTTTATTATTACAGAGTTTACACAAAAAAACAGTCACTAAAACAGCTTGGTGGCCATCTTGAAAAGTTGCTGAGGAAACCTGGTATACCTGGTTTTATGAACGGAAAACGGAAGATAGCCACGGAATTTGCTTTTGCAATAGCTATAAATTGCTTTAAATAGCTTTAATGTGGAATATAAAGGGAATAAATATAATGTATATTGTATTTACTGTATAATATTGTATAACAGAAACCAAAGGTAGTATAGAAGTTTGTCAGCCCCAAGTTATTTTGACACCCCCCCCCCCAACTTCTACTTCTCCAGTTTTTCTTATCGGCCTATTATACGCATCGTCCATAATACGCGCGTGATGATATTTTTAACTTATTTTATGCTTAATACGCGTATTTTGCCCCAAAAATTACGATATAAATTTATCAGATTTATACTCATTAACCATTTTTTCTTTGCTATGTAAATAATAGTAAATGGAGTGGCACTTTTATAATAAACCATTAAGGAATTACATAACCAAGTACCATAAGGTTAAACTAAACCATTCGTGGAACCATATTTTAAACAGCCCTATGTTAATATTGCATGTTTCTAATGGACCATAATGATCCATTACAACATGTATCCTTGAGCCAATTTGGATTATCGTTATTTTTACATTATATTCATTCATGACATATTATTCCAAGTTGTTTGATATATTACATGCCATACTTTATCATTGAAAGTTCCAGTAAACTATAATGGTTCCACTAAACCAGGTTCCTTGGAATCAATTACAACTATCATTAATTTTACATTATATTCATTCATGACACATCATTTCAAGTTGTTTGATATATTACATGCCATATTTTAGCAATGAAAGAACCAATGAACCATAACGGTTCCAGGTTTGGTTTGGTTTGTTTGGTATTAACGTCCTTTTCAACTGCTATGGTCATTTCAGGACGGCGTTATAGGGGCCGCAAATTTTGCCTCGCAAGGGTTCTTTAACGTGCAGCCGGCAAACGACTACACGGGACCAACGGCTTTACTTCCCTTCCGAAGGAAGTGCGTGATCTCAGGATTTACCCCTGAAAAATCCTCGTCGTCCTCGGCCGGGATCGAACCCGCGTACTCGGGCATAACGGTTCCTGTAATCCAGGTTCATTGGAACCAATTTCGTCTATCATTAATTTTACGTTATATTCATTCATAACACATCATTCCAAGTCTTTTGATATATTGCATTCCATATTTTAGCATTGAAAGTTCCAATGAACCAAAATGGTTCCACTAAACCAGGGTCCTTAAACCAATTTCGAGTATCATTAATTTTACGTCATATTCATTCATGATACATCATTCCAAGTTGTTTTATTTATTATATATCATATTTTACCACTGAAAACATTTCAGGGTGTCATAAGGGTACCTTTAGAGCAGGTGGCATTGTTTCGATTTCAACCATTTTCAAAATGATTCAATCCCGGAACCATATTTATTAATTGCCAAAAATAGTAATTTATATCCGCTTCTACCTCGTCATTATGATTTGTTTGATATATTACTTAATATAACTCTTCATTGAAAATTGCAAATTGGGGTTGTGTGGGTTCCATTTGTGCACATGCTATTGAATGGATTTTTATAATATTTGTGATTGGTTCGTGCCATGTACCATATTCATCGACTGACGAAAAAAGTAAGAAATAACTGCTTCTATCTAACTTGTTTGATATATTAATTAATATGTTTTCACCATTGAAAATTGCTTGGCAGGAAAATTGAAGCACCATTTGTGCACCTGCCAATGAACCGATTTAGTAAATACAGGTCGAACCTCATTATAACGAATCTCAGGGGACCATAAAAAAATTTCGTTATACTGAAACTTCGTTAAAATGAGGGGAAGCTCAAAAATGCTAAAAAAACTGATTAAAGCAACGTTAAGTTTAATTTACTATACAGAAAAATATATTTGAAATTTTGTACACTGTACTTTGTCTAACAATGCACACAAAAGGTACATTGGCTTCAATTGAATTTTTTTGAACATAGACATTGTTTTAATTAAGCTTTATCGAAAAAATTTGTGATCTTAGATTGACCTAATTTAGAAATAAACAAAAATCAAACAAAAAAGTTATCTGGAATATCATCACAGCGGTAAAGAAATTTTCACACTTTATCGAGATAATTCATGGCAAACTGTGGAGTCACATTTTCGTCTTCTTCCTCGCCTTCTCCTTCTTTGATGTCAACTAGGTTACATTGTAGTGCAGTCACACTTGCGACAATTTCATCATCTGTTAAATCATGTGCCACCTACCTCTACATTCATATCAGCATCTACAAAATCCTCAAACAGAATTTCATTTGAAACCCCTGTTAAAGTTGCCACAGAGGGCTAGAGCTGTCATCACAAACTTCTTCCATCTCTGGATCTGCCCCATCCCACTTTGCAGCAGAAATCATTTCCATGGCTTGCTTTACATCTACTTTCTTCTCTGATGCTGATTCCAGATTCAGAAGGATTTATTTCAGTAGTTGCTTTCTTTATCGAGCTTTTACAGAGGGATGATGTCTAGGTCCAAAGGCTGTAGTAGATGGGTACATTTTGTTGGGAAAAACTCAAGACGAACGTTTGAAAATCGAGGATCGATTCAAAATTCGTTACATCGAGGTTTTGCTAAAGTGTGTGGGGGCTAGAAAATGTGTTTGTTAAAGAGAAATTTCGTTAAACTGAAATTCGTTAAAATGAAGTTTTTTATACATTAGATTAGTTAGGTCTAGGCGGGACCAGAAAAATAATTCGTTAGAGTGAAATTTCGTTATAGTGGGGTTCGTTATAGTGAGGTTCGACCTGTATATGTGATCGATTCGTGCCATGAACCATATTTATCGACTGACAAAAACAGATTTTGGAAATCTTTCATAGCCTCTAAAGAGTCAGAGTTACAGACGGACAGACAGACAGACACGTTTCCCCAACTGATAGCATAAAACACCTTTCGCCACTTAATAAAAGAAACCATTAAGGAATGACATAACCAAGTACCTAAAGGTTAAACTATGTTGTTATTAATAATATTTATTCACCTATTTTTGTTTCCTCTTCAGGGCTTCCTCTGGGGTCTATTTTAGGACCTTGACTATTACTAGAAGATGTACCTGGCATTGCCCGGGATAATTACACTTGTAGGTAAACAATCTCAAAAATCAATTGTTAAATCACAAAAATATAAATTCCCAATTGGTTAAATATTAACTCAATCACTGCAGCACAGACTAAAGGGACTATCCATTCTACGAAAAATACTAAAAACAGGAATTCTAGGTGAATACCAGGACCAGATAGTTTAGACTCTCAAGTTTTTTTTGCTCTTGACATAGAAGCTCTTGCTCTACTCGAAACTCCCGTTGCTCAGATGTTTCAAATGCCTATATACCTTATTCTATTTTAGTTGCAGAGTTTCTCTGGCCAATACTCGTTCTTTCTCTTTCCTTTCCAGGCACATAACTTTTTGCCAGTCGTCTGGACGTTTGATAGGGAACTCAAGGGAGACATGCGTGACTCCTTTGCATCATCAATAGACGTTGCCTACATTCTGTCATTGCATCATCATTTTATGCTCATTATCAATAATTCTTGGAAACGAACGTTCAGTCATCGCATTATAAACATCTCAGTTACCAAAATGTACACATTCCCACAGAATATAGTCAAAATATATTTTTATGAAATGCTTGGATCTGATGTGCTATCAAATAAGCTAGGTGATAACTACGCGCCTGGCTCGGACTATTTTTATGATTAAATTTGCAATATCTTAAAAATAACACAGGAAAACTCTCCAGTTACTGATTATTATTAAAGACTTTCAAGAACTAAGAACTCTCATTTCTAAGAAACAGCTGAATAAAACGAATTCAATGCATTTTTACAAATTGAACCTTATCTATAATGCACAAACTTTGCCTTCATTGTTGGTCATATGATATACATATATAATTGATCCTTGCATAGCGTTGGTGCATTGCGTGTTGACACCATTGTTGATACATATTGTAGCACAAAACTTGCCTTGTATAGTTGGTCATGAGGTATTTATCATTAATATGCCTTGCCATAACCATTAATATCAATTTTTTATCAATAATTATTATTTTTTCGAAATCTGAATGAGACAGTAACCTTCCTCATGCTTTGAAGGTCAAGTATGCAAAATTTCATCTACATCAGAATAAAACTGAGATTTGCATAAGAAACAAACAAACCCACAAACAAAGAAACCCACAAACAAACATCCTTCTTTATATATATACTAGCAAAGGAACCCGGCGTTGCCCGGGATAATTACACTTGGATGTAAACAGAACAATCTCAAAAAATTAAATTAAATTTTGCAATATCTTAAAAATAAACACATGAATATGCTTAGAATTAATACAGGAAAAATTCTTAATGAAAATTCGAAAAAAATCTTTTTAAAGGCTCACAATGGATGGATCGCTCCAATAATTTCTTACTCAGATAATCTTACTTCAGATGTACACTTGATGTTGTTGCAATTTCCACTCTTCTCTCGCTGTGTTGAAGCAAAATTTGGCTTTTCATCACTTTGGGTAGTCTAGCGGTCGCCAATTCTTCTATTTACTTGCTTCCCATTTGCTCAATACAGCACGGAGCTAAAGGTTTGCTTTCTCTGTCGTCTTTCCACTCTTTCTCAATAGTCTGCTAACTCTTCATTATCTCCAGCTACTGATCATTTTTAAAGATTTTCAAGAAATTGTTAAGTACTAAGAACTCTCTTTTCTAAGAAAAACCTGAATAACAGGAATTCTATGCATTGTTACAAATTGAAACTTATCCATATTGCATCATCATTTTATGTTCATTGTTATAATTCTTGGAAAGGATTGCTTTATCATTGCATCATCATTTTGAGCTCATTGTTATTGGTGAATTGCGTGTTGAAACCATTGTTGATACCTATTGTTGCACAAACTTTTATTTGCATTGCTGGTCATGAGATATATATTGTTGGTCCGTGCAGAGCGTTTGTGAATTGCGTGTTGATACCATTGTTGCAAAAACTTTGTCTTGCATTGTTGGTCATGCGATATTTCTCATTAATATGCCCTGCCATAACCATGAATATCGATTTTTTATCAATAATTATTATTTTTTCGAAATCTGAAGTAGACAGTGACCTTCCTCATGCTTTGAAGGTCATGTATGCGAAATTTCATCAAGATCGGACTAAAACTGTAGATTTGTATAAAAAACAGACCCACAGACAGACAGACCCACAGACAGACCCACAAACATCCTTCTTTATATATAGAGATATATATACTAGCAGAAGACCCAGGATAATTACGCTTGTAGGTAAACATAACAACCTTAAAAAGCTAAATTAAACCTTTAAATTGGTAAAAAAATACCTTAATCACTACAATATAGAGCAAAGGGACTATCCATTCTAAGAAAAATCCGAAAGACAGGAATTTACCTCTTCACTGAAAAAATCCTTTCTAGATGATATACCTGGACATCATTTACCGGAAAAAATTTTTTTAAGGCTCACAATGGATGGACCTCTCCAAGGAGTACTTCATCTATTGTCTTTCACTCTTTTTCAATAGTCTGCTAACTCATTATCTCCAGTTACTGATCATTTTTAAAGATTTTCAAGAAATTGTTATTTACCAAGAATTCTCTTTTCTAACAAAAGGCGGAATAACAGGAATTCTATGCATTGAATTCTATATTGCACAATCTTTGCCTTGCATTGTTTGTCATGAGACATATATTGTTGATCCTTGCATAGTGTTGGTGCTTTGCGTGTTGACACAATTGGTGATACCTATTGTTGCACAAACTTTTATTTGCATTGTTGGTCATGAGATATATATTGTTGGTCCGTGCAGAGTGTTTGCGAATTGCATGTTGATACCTATTGTTGCAAAAACTTTGTCTTGCATTGTTGGTCATGAGATATTTCTCATTAATATGCCCTGCCATAACAATGAATATCGATTTTTTATCAATAATTATTATTTTTTCGAAATCTGAGGTATACATTGACCTTTCTCATGCTTTGATGGTCATCTATGCAAAATTTTATCAAGATCGGAATAAAACTGTAGATTTGTATTAAAAAAAACAAACAAACCCACAAACAAACAAACATTTTTCGTTATATATATCGATAGATTTTTTAATGATATTCCTGAAGTGGTAAAATCCTCCCAGATATTTCTATTTGCGGATGATATTAAATTAGGCAAAATTGTTTGTACTCATATTGATTGCCAAAAATTGCAACTTGACCTTCACTCAATTGGACAATGGTGTAATCAAAACAGAATGTTTACCAATGTGTCACATGTATTTAAGCTATAATTTGGAGTAGCGCAGTGGAATTTAAATGACATGCAACAGCGCACAAATTAGAGTAAAATAAAGATAAAGTTTATTATAAATGAAGTAAAAATAGCAAAAGATAAAGAGGAGTCGAGTGGGCTCCTTTTGCAAAAATAGATATGAAAACAATTCACAAAAATGCAATAAGTATCAGTCAAAGATAAACATGTACAGTTTAATTTTACCTGCACCCTAGTGCGAGATAATTTCAATTAAAGGAAAAATGCTTAAATTAATCCAAACCTTCAAGGCACGTTTGGCCTAGAATTGAAAAACCTCAGAGGCTTAAATGTAAGCCTTACGTTACAATTCAGCTAGTAACCTAACCAAAGCTTACAAGCTAAACAAATGAATACGACGATTAATGTGTTCAAATCCAAAAACTGTAATTACCAAATTCCCCTAAAAGTAAATTACATCAAAAGCTCTAACGAAAGCCTTTACAATTACAATTAAGCTTGTAACCTAACCAAAGCTCACAAGCTAAACAATTGAATACGACAATTAATGTCTTAACCGTAAATACCAAAATCACCTAAAAGTAACTTACAACAAAGGCTTTATCGTAGCCTTTACAATTATCACATAGCCAGTTAATCTAAAACAAAGCTTAAGAGCTAAACCAAAGCACATAAAGCTCCAAGAATAAATGACTCAAATGATAACTACAATATAATAAATATCCGGCAGCCGAGCTGCTTCTTTTGAAGCAGATGGGCAGATGGTATTGCCCTCTACGGAGTTAAGATCTAAAGAGATCTTACAGGTGGCATTATGCAACACCCAACGTAAAACATTAAACACCTCTAACGAGGCAACATGAACTTGGCCCACAGCTTTCGCTGGTCGGAAGCTAACTCCCGACACCTACCCGCTTTGGCCACCCGGGTAGGCAGCTAAAACTTAAGAGCTAAAGTCTAATAGCCGAAAAATTTTATAGCTTAAAACAAAACATTGGATATAAGCCAAATAAGAAATAGCAAGTTAGCTGGGTCCGTATCTAAAACACTTTAAAGTGGCTAACCTACAGCTTAAGCATTCTAAGCAAATAGAACACAATAAAGCATACAAAGACTTAAACTATTTACGTCTAGCAGAAAATAACTGAAACTGTTACCATAATTTACAGAGAACATTTACATGAATATCGCTGCAGCACTATAGCATACGATAACACAAACGGCGCACTCGCGTACTAAAAGTTCCAATTGCGAGGGCTAGAATTAGTTAAATAAATGTCATCATAAAAGTCACTATCGGTAAAAGTTCTATAGTCAGGGGGAGTCCATTAAGCTTAGAATTACAAATTAATAAAGTCACTCAATACACCATAAGTAGAGTTCCTTTTTTTTTTTTTTTCCCCAGTTCGGAGATTCAAAGCCACAAAAGACCTGCGTTAAAGAACATGGATATTACATGACAACACAAAATGTGCTGCTACGTTAACATTAAGACATAAGACAGGCAAAACGGGCTATTACATGATTTAGCACAAGGATAACATTTCCACGTGCGGTAGAAGGCACTTCACTTGAGCTTGATAATGACGAAGCCAAAATCATTCGTGAAATAAGCTCGCATGCCGCCAGGCCAAAGACCACACACCGGCGAGCACACACATACGTCACGGCGACTTAACTCAGGGAAAGCTCTCTTAACTATTACGGCCGCACAGCCTACAATAAACGATACGCTCACCAGGCCGAATCCACGGTCGGCGGCTGAGACCCTCGGTGAACGTAGAAGCAAGCTGAGCGCCGGCGACGTGCACCCTTCACGTTGAGGGCTCTCGTAATCTGCGTCGGAATAATGCTCCGCCAAACGAGCTTCTCCGCATGGCAGTGTCACACACAACGAAGCGCACTTCGTCTCCGCAGCCGTATCCGTCACAGTCGCTTGCGGACGAACCCTCTCCGTCGGCGAACCGGTCACCAAACCGTCCCGATGCCTCGTGTCGCTCGTGGCCAGGAGATTCCCTATCCTCCGTCGTCCATCGGTCGTCGCCAATCTCTTTCTGTCTCTCTCCTCTTGCTCTCGCTTCGAGCCAGCACTCGAGAGCGTCGCTCCTCCCTCATTGGCTCCTGCGTTATGATGTTGCAGCGGATGATGACGACGTCGATTTCGTTTTCGCTCCGAATTGTAAACTATTCTAGAGCGAAAACGATCGACCATGTCGCCGGAATTATTAAAATTCCGTGACACAATGACAAATGCCAGTAAATTACATACTCCCTCAAGAAGACTATTTGTAAATTTAATTACACTTTAAGTGGTACAAAATTACCAGAAAAACAGTTACTAAGCATCTAGGTGTAATCTTTAATTCCAAATTAAGATTTGTTGATCACATCAATTTTATAACTTTTAAGCCCTATCAAGCCTCA
This sequence comes from Rhysida immarginata, assembly GCA_023313115.1. Classification (NCBI taxonomy): domain Eukaryota; kingdom Metazoa; phylum Arthropoda; class Chilopoda; order Scolopendromorpha; family Scolopendridae; genus Rhysida; species Rhysida immarginata. Next base: position 3,932,280 of record JAHWFO010092366.1, read on the forward strand.
TATTTTATCATTAGAAATTCCTTAAGTTTTTAAAATGCTGACTTTTCCATTTTCGTTTATGATACCTTAGATATATCTACATTAGAATATGCCTCTGTTATTTGGTCTCCTTATCATGTAAAGTTGCAATTATGTTTAGAAAAAGTACAATCAGATTCCATACGTACACTTTTTACAATTTTTCATCCTACCTTTTTTTTAACAATTACAGATATGTGTCTAATACTTATCTCCGAAAAGTTTTTAAATATGACAAATTAATAAACAAACGAATTATACTTGATCTCTTTTACCTTTTTAAAATTATATCGTAATATAAATTATATTTCAAATTTTCTAAATTCTGTTAATCTACGTGTACATAACCTAAATTCTAGAAACAACAACATATTTTATTCACCTTTTCCTAAGAAAAAACATTATAAGCAATCTATCTTTTTATAGAATGTTTAAATCTTGTAACATCATGTCAGATATAATCGATCTAAATTTTATGAGTTATAATAAATATCATAAAACTATTATTAAAAATATAACACTTATCTTATGGTTCTATGACTATCTGATTTGCTGAATAGTATCTCAACATTTATTCTTTTTTTAATTGTATTATATACAAATTTTATTGATTTAATATTTTTAAAATTATAATCACCATGTTAAAAATGACTTTGAAATATTATATTTGTCTTATGATTATTTTCCTTGTCTATATATAATAATGCTATAATTGTTCTTTTTATATTATATTTATTCTTTTTTATACATTATTTATTATTTTTATACTGCATTAATGTCTTATTGGGCTGTCATAGCCTGTTGCATGCAAAATTACAAATAAATAAATAGATAAATAAACTAAACCATTCTCGGAATCATATTTTTAACCGCCGTATGTTAACATTGTAAGTTTCTAATGGACCATAATGATACCATTAAACCATCTACCTTTGAAACAATTTGGATTGTCATTAATTTTACGTTATATTCATTCATGGCACATCGTTCTAAGTTGTTTGATAACAGTTAGCATAATAGTTCCACGAAACCAGAATCTTTGAAATCTATTTTGACTACCATTAATTTTAGGTTTTATTCATTCATGACACATCATTCCAAGTCTTTTGGTATATTACATGCCTTATTTTAGCATTGAAAGTTCCAATGAACAATAATACTTGCACTAAACCAGAATCATTGAAACCAATTTCGAGTGTCATTTATTTTACGTTATATTCATTCATGACACATCATTCCAAGTCGTTTGATATATTATATGCAATATTTTAGAATTGAAAGCGCCAATGAGCCATCATGGTTCCACTAAACCGGGTTCCTTGAAACTAATTTTGACTATCATTATTTTAAGTTATATTCAGTCATGACACATCATCCCAATTTGTTTGATCGGCCTCGGTGGCTCAGGGGTTGCGTTGACCAAATTTGTTTGACCCCAGGCGAGGCAAAATTTGCGGGGAAGTAAAGCCGCTAGTCCGCTGTAGTCGTTTGCCGGCTGCACGTTAAAGAACCCTTGCGAGGCGTAATTTGCGGCCCCTATAACGCCGTCCTGAAATGACCATGGCAGTTGGAAAAGACGTTAATACCAAACAAACCAACCAAACCAACCAATTTGTTTGATTTATTACATGCCTTTTCTTATCATTGAAAATAATTGAGGGCCTCCTGTGGGTACTATTACAGCACGGGTCATTGTTTCGATTTCAACCATTTTAGAAATGGTTCATTCCTGGAACCATATTTATTAATTGACGAAAATTGTAATTTATATTCGCTTACATCTCGTCATTACGATTTCTTTGATATATTACTTAATATATATCTCTATTGAAAATTGCTAGGTCGGGTCGCGAAGGTACCATTTGTGCACGTGCTACTGAACCGATTTAGATGTTTGTGATCGAATCGTGCCATGAAGCACATTCATCGACTGAGGAAAACAGATTTTGAAAATCTTTCATAGCCTCGGCGGAGTTAGAGTAACAGACTGTGTCTCAGACGGACAGAGACATGATCTACAGACAGACAGACACGTTTCCGCACACTGACAGCATAAAGCACCTTTCAGTACTTAATAAACCATTAAGGAATGACATAACGTAATACCGAAAGGTTAAACTAAACCATTCGCGGAACCATATTTTAAACTGTCTTATGTTAATATTGTAAGTTTCTAATGGACCATAATAATCCATTAACCAGGTACCTTTAAACCAATTTGGATTATCATAAAATTTACGTTAAACCATATTCAGTCTTGACACATCATTGCAAGTTGTTTGATATATTATATGCCATATTTTAGCATCGAAAGTTCCAATGAAGCATAATGGTTCCAGTAAAACAGGTTCCTTAGAACCAATTTCGCCTATCAATCATTTTACGTTATATTTATTCATGAAACATCAATGCAAGTTGTTTGATATATTACATTCCATATTTTAGCATTAAAAGTTCCAGTGAACCATAAGGGTTCCGCGAAACTAAGTTTCTTGGAGCCAATTAGGACTATCTTTAATTTTACTTTATATTCATTCATGACACATCACTGCAAGTTGTTTGATATATTACATGGCATATTTTAGCATTGAAATTTCTAATGACCAGAATGGTTCCACTAAAGTAGATTCTTTGAAACTTATTTCGACTACCATTAATTTTAGGTTATATTCATTAATAGTACATCATGCCAAGTCTTTTGTTATATTGCATGCCATGCTTTAGCATTGAAAATCCCATTGAACCATAATGTTTCCACTAAACCAGGTTCCATGAAACCAATTTCAACTATCATTAATTTTATTTATATTCATTCATGACACATCATTCCAAGACATTTGATGTATTACATGCCATATTTTAGCATTGAAAGTTCCATTGATCCAATATGGTTCCGTTAAACCAGGTTCCTTGGAACTAATTATATCTATCACAAACTTTACGTTATATTCATTCATGGCACATCATTCCAAGTCGTTTGATATATTACATGCCATATTTTAGCATCGAAAGTTCTAATGAACTATAATGGTTCTACTAAACCAGGTTCCTTGTAACCAATGTCGACTATCATTAATTTTACGTCATGTTCATTCATGACACCTCATCTCAATTTGTTTGATATATTACATACCGTATCTTATCATTGAAAATATTTGAAGGTGTCATAAGGGTACCATCATAGCACGTGCCGTTCTTTCGATTTCAATCATTCGCGGAACCATATTTATTAACTGGCGAAAATAGTAATTTAAACCCGCTTCTATCTCGTCATTACCATTTGTTTGATATATTACTTAATATATCTCTTCATTGAAAATTGCTTGATGGGGTCGTGAAGATACTATTTGTGCACGTGCTATTGAATCGATTTATATAATATTTGTGACTTGTTCGTGCCATATACCATATTCATCGACTGACGAAAATAATAATGAATAACCGCTTCTATCTCATCATTACGATTTGTTTGATATATAACTTCATATGTCTTCCCATTGAAAGTTGCTTGGCGGATAAATTGATGTACCGTTTGTGCAAGTGCCAATGAACCGATTTAGATAATTTTTGTGATTTGTTCGTGCCATGAACCACATTCATCTACTGACTAAAACAAATTTTGAAAATCTCTCATGGCCTCGGAGAAGTTAGAGTTACAGTCAGCGTACAGACAGACAGACAGACACGTTTCCCTACACTGATAGCATACAGTACCTTTCGGTACCTAATAAGCTTTGATTTTATTCACAATTAAGGTAAAAGGACAAATTTAATGTTTTAAAGATTAATAAAAATTACTCAATAAAATGGAGTTGAATATATTAATAGGATTGGGGAATCCCAAATGAGTAGAATTTAAAAAGGGATCTTTATCATTACATTAAGAATCTTTATCATTACATTAAGAATCTTTATCATTCTTTATAATTGAATTTGAAGTGAATGCAATTCCTTTCAACGAATAGGTATTTACCCATACATGTTTCATAGAAACAAGAAGAATTTTTACATAAAGGCTTTTAAAGAATGTGAAAGGGAAATAGATTGTTTTTTCATGGGAGAGGCTTCATTCAGTACAGGCATTGTGGTGGCGATAGTAGCTTTGGCTCTTCAAATAGATCTTAACTTCATTTCCAGGATTTCTTGCTCAATCATCATACCTCTCCCGGGTTTCTACATCGACCATATGGTGGTGGAGTCAATCATGGCATTCTCATTATTGTGGATCACTTCTTCCAACTCAAGAGTTTGGAAAAACACTTGAGTGGCTTGAGCTAACGCTACCAAGACAATCAGGCTGACACCTGTTCACCTCAATCACTCAGAGAGAGATAGATCGAAATGGGGCGCAATGTTTGGCTCTGTTTCCTGGATTTCAGTCAGCTGATATTTCACTCCACTGTTTCTGTTTATATTACTGCTTAATTTCATGATTGAATTTAGAAGAACTTGAAATTTCTATATATTATTTCATGAAAATAATTTAATTATTCTAAACTTCTGACTTATTCATCAAATAAGCTTTTCATGTTCATATGGAGGGTACCACTTGGTAAAATCCTCTTCATACGGCCAGTTAATAAATTTATGGAAAATTTTATAATATAATTGAAAGGGATCGGGACCATACAGCACATTAGCACGAGACAAGTTATCTGGGCGTCGAAAATATCTGAACAATGGAACCTTCATCCAGAGCAAGCAGGATACTTCGAAGACAAAGATGGGTCTAAAGAATCCAGTGATATTCCCCGGTGGTGAAGATAGACATAATCTTAATCTGAGGCAGGTCAGCCAACAAGAGGATAATTAAAGTCCTGGGCGACGCCGAATTATCATCTGGTGGTGTCATTAATTGAGCAGACCCTCTTAGATAAACTTTATTATCAGAATAAATAAAATCCATGAAATGCGTGATAGTAAAGGACTTATCTCGTGTGCTGCAGTGACAAAAATGATAGAATGATTTGAAGCCACAGATTCTTTGTTTCCATGTCCAAGAAGTGACCGGCCTTCACCACCCACTGCTGTAGCCCAGAGAGTCGAACGGACAATGAAAGCACTATAATTGTAGCACTCTAGAAGTGTCCCGACAGATTAACATTTCAAACAGCAGTGAATGGCGATCACTGCGAATTATCCTTAAGTGATTTCCGTAAAACTTACAACATAATCACTCACCAAGATTTCGCAAATTGGGTTTTCAATGAAATTGAGCAGTAGCACGACTGGCTTTTGACTGTGCTTTGGATAAATGAAGCGCATTTTACACTTTCTGGCAGTGATAACACACACATTGGCAGTGTGTGGAATACGGAACATCCACCCGCTGATTTCATAACCAGTCCATTTATCTTAGGAAGCCCATTTATTTATCGAGGAAGTCACAGGGACTATTGTAAAAACAGTTACCGTCACATGTGTGCTATGCTGCTCTACTATTGATCAGCATCATTCCAGAATTGCAAGCGTGTAGAAGCACTGCATACATTCACCTTTATGCAAGATGAAGTTCACCACATATTTCTGCGCCCGTACAAAAATTTGGAATAAATCGTTATCTCAGTTGAAACTTTCCGCATGCATGGCCAACCTGATCACCCGACCTGACGCCTTGTGACTTCTGACTATGGGGATACTTGAAGTCGAAAGTATGCCGCGACCAACCCACATTATTCGCAACATTGAAAGATTCTAGATTATATACGGCAACATGTGTCTGTCATACCGTGTTGCTTAATGAAGTGACGGTGTCCCGTTTGACGGCTGATTTGGTGAATAATTAGGTAAACATTTGTAAGGCGATAGTTAATCCTGCATTTTTCCGTCTGAAAATGAGTACAAACTGATGTCTGTTGGTCAAAAACCGAACAATTCTAGCATTAATCGAATCGCTTCTATACAATCGTTTCTGCGCAAACAGAATTTTTTCATCTGTATTCATGTGCGAATTATTCGTTTCTCCTGAGTTTTGGATCACTATGCTTCATGCGACAACAAATTTCGACTTCACTAGCATCTTCCGCAGTCAAAAATTGAAGAGCTGCTCGCTGGATATATCTGGAAAGGTTTTCTGACATAAAACCCATTTACCAATGCCAAAAAATCTCCGTTTATTTGGATAACAACGACGCTTAATACATGAGACTCACTTTCATTAGGGCTCCCAGGCCCTATCAAAAGTATAGGAATTCAATTCTTATTAATATTATAAACGTTCGAGTTTGCGTAAATATTCTCCTCGTGACTTTTCCTTTCATATACAGGGTGATTCAAATCGTGTGTAAAACAATTTAAGGGGGCATTATAGAAGTCATGATAAACACAAAAAGTCCTATGAACATAGGTCCGAAATTGAACGATAACTGAGATATGAACAGAAATAAAAATGCCCCCACCAACATCAACAAGTTAATAACTTAGGTTCTGTGAAGCCTAGATTACTGAAATTTGGAGGAAAAACAGGGTACATAAAACTGTGTATATCGTTAAAACTTGATCTAATTCTAACAAGAAGTTTCCGAGTTACTCATTCAACATTATAATGCGTGTTCACTTGTTAGTACTAACGACTGCGTAACACGGAAACTTCTCGTTGGAATTCGTTTAAACTTTAACGGTATAGGAATTTTTGTGTTTACCTAGACCTCTATAATACCCTCTTAAATTTTTTACACACGATTTGAATCACTCTGTATACTGCTCACCAGAAATATAAGATGCTAATTTAACTCAGTTGTCTTCTATATTTTCATAGTAAATGTGAAAGCTTTACTTGAATTTTGTTTAAAATCGCACAAATAATTACATGACGCCTACTTGCTAAATGTGACTTCACTCTTTCGAGTATTTTAGAACACTATTTAATATAAGCGAAAGAACAAAACAGGGCAGGTAGATAATAATATAACATTACTGAAACTTAATCATGACCACTGGAAATTGAATGAACATTTTACCTGTTTTTCAAATACATTTATCCGTTAGGCTCACTCAGCAGCCTTATAGTGGATCTCCAACTTGCAAGAGTTTTTGAAAGAATCTTCAAAATTACAAGCAATGAAAAATTCCATTGTCCCGTTTAATGCGGTTTAAAACTGTTTGCACATCAAATGCAATTCATATTTTATGAACCTAAAAACAAACTTGTAAAAATTAACCTCTTAAACATATCACTTTCCAATTATCAATCCTCGCAAATAATTAAAGTTTATTTATTTTGATGCGACTTATTCTGCTGATATTTGAGTAAGTGCATCTTTTTCAATCTAACAGCTTTATCTAACAGATTTTATTAATAATCTAAGCACATTTTTAATGCAGAATAGATTCCGTTCAATCCCACTTTAAAGCACAATAGCATTAACCCATCATGTGTCTCTTAAGGATTCTATGGTCCGTTTAAAACACAAATTATAAAATATTCCAACTTTTTGTAGCCTGAGAAGAAATTATAGATTGCTTAGATAGACTAGGGGAGGCACACGGTGTTGCCCACGATATTTCTACTTATAGATAAACAAAACAACCTGAAGAACCTAAATAGTAACTGAAATTGATTTTTAGTAAATCTACAATTTCCTGCTGTAGACGAAGCTCCCGTTGTTCAGATATTTCCGACACCCGGATAACTTTTTTGTCTTCTCTGACCAATACTATTTATTTTCTTCAGTGGCATTTCGATAGAATTGGATTAACATGTATCCTGCAAACGATTATTAAATTGTACAATCCAGTGTGCTTGTTGATTTGAAGATATATGGTTTCTTATCGGTTATGTCGTAAACAGTCGCCCGGCACCAATCGCGTTCTTATATATCCAATCTACTGGATTTGCAAGGTTCTACACTATTCAAGGATTCTAAACACACAAATCTTCTGAGCATTGGTTAACTGAAGGGAGACACATGTACCTCCTCGAAAGAGATTGGCCTATCTATATTGTGCTGTTATAAACATTTCCTGCTGATTGTTAATAATTCTTGTAAAACGAATGTTCAATTGCCAGGACAACAAAACATTATATCATTGCATTATCTTGAAAACGTTTTTGCATCATCACCACATCAGTTTTCATACCAAAAATAGTTCTCCGGCTTTGATTTGTAAATGTACGGAAAATATAACTCCATTATCTCCAGTTAGTGCTCAATTTTAAAGATTTCTAATTTTTAAAGATTTCTAAGAACTATCAGGTCTATGTAAACCAAAAAGGGAGCGAAGTCTAATCCACAAGGAAATTGTAAATACCGGACACATATTTCGACTAACAAGTAGCCATCTTCAGTGATGAGGGACAAAAGTCACCTAAGAAAAATAAAGTCTTAATGCTACAGAATATTTAGAAAAGGGGGAAGAGCATTTGCCCTGAATATCTCCCATTGGTTAAGCAGAAGGGAAATATTTTGAATAACGAATGAATGATAAGCAAATATTGGACATTTTAAACAATGGGCCAATAAAATAAAAGGAGATACTTAATATGCTCATTGTTATTGTTGATTTGCCTGTATATACCATTGTTGATACTTACTGTATCACACTTTGCCTTGCATTGTTAGTCATGAGATGCTTGTTATTAATATTCCCTGCCATCATAAAGAATATCGATTATTATCGATAACTCTTATTTTTTGAAATCTCAGGTAGAGATGAGCTTCCTCTTGCTTTGAAGATCAAGTGTACAAAATTTCATTAAGATGCAAAACTGTAGATTTGTGAAAGAAACAAGCAAACAAACAAACCCACAAACTCACAAATATTCTTCTTCTATATACCCATTAATAGCCTAAATTTTCGGGTTTCAATGCACTGTTTATTTACATGCATATTATGCATAAAGACAGGTGGTACATGAAAATATTGATATACACACTAAATTCTGGTAAATTTTACAAATGTTCAATGTGTGCGCCCTTGTTCATCCAGCACACATCCAAACTATAATCAGTGACGACCGTATGTTCACCAGCATGTTTCCATCAATGTCCACCACCGCAGCAGTGATGCGTTCCTGCAGTAGGCATTAGGGGTACATAAACTTTATCTTTCTGATAACTCCACAAAAAGATATCACATGGCGAAGGTCTGGCGACCTGGGGGGGGGCATGACAACACAGTAACATCACCCAGACCAGCACGCCATATCCTGCGATCTCGTAGTTCTCTGTTGAGAATGGCGCAGATGATAGTCCTCTATTCAGGTGGAGACCCGTCCTGTTGAAAGATAAAAATCGGGGATTCAGCACAACTGCAACGTATCCAGGTACACGGAACCTGTCACCGTCTGCTCGATGAAAAAAGAGGCCATACAACTTTATCTTGGATATGGCACAGAAGACATTCACTTTTCCCCAATCTCTTAACAGCTCCTCACGGACAAGCGGCAATTCATTACTCCACACTTTCGTATTGTAACGACTCACCTTTTTCTACAGATGGAAGTCGGCTCATCACTGAATATCAACGTCCCTGCAAAGTCATCATTATCTTCTATAGCTTGCTGCATTCGGGTACAAAACTCCATCAGCGGGGACAATCATCTGGAGTGAGGTGTTTTAATAGTTGCAGGATATGGTTTGTAATGCACGAACGATTGATTTTTATGGGGTGCGCACAAAGCTCTATCTCAGGCGCTCCAAGATTTCTATGAGTCATGCGGTCACCCTGTGCTTTTTCCTTTGAACAAACAACCATCATCACGAAACTGGCAAATTAAATGCAAAATGCTCTGGTGAACAGTTGCAATTTTCCGTACTTCGTAAGAATGCACGCTGAACGGCCATACCTGACAAACACTTCACATATCCTAATACACAAATACTCTTTTCCTGCATTGCCGCCATATTATAGAGTGCTGTCACAGGCCTGCCATCTAGCAAGCCACGATCGACTACAATCAGTTGTGTTAAGGAGAAAGCAAGTTTACGTAAACAACAGTCAGACTGTTTGGTTGAGGTTAAAAGACTTGGTAAACAACAAAAACCCACTAACAAAGATGAACTTAAAGCTGTACTTATATCAAGTTGGCATGACATTAGTGTTGATTAACGCCAAGAATTGATTTCTTCATTGCCGAAAAGAAGTATAGCTGTAATTAGGGCAAGAGGTGGCCCAAATAAGTACTGACTGAATTTGTCACAAACTGCATTGTTTATTTTGTATGCTTATTTGTTCTAAGACTTTTTTCTCCAAAAAAGGGCGATCCAACACTTTTTTTTTCCCAAGAGGGATTACGTTCATTAACTGTTGAAATATTGTGTATTGCGTGGTTTTTGTATTGCTTTAGAGAATAATAATTACTAAGACCAGTAATTATTAATAAACAAATTGTGTTAAATTACTCTTGTTTCTTTTGTGTTTATTGTGTGTTTATTGTGTTTATGTACAATTATCTATAGAGCCAAGAGTGAACTAATACTTTTTGCCAGGAGTTGTAGACTATAAATTTTTGAGACCAGAGCAAGTTGTACTTCCTTGACATTAACTGTTCTTTTTTAGTATTTAAAATAAGAAGTCGAAAGTCGCTATGAAACTTTCCATCTTCCAATCTCTCAAACGTTTTGATCACAAGCTGCAGAGTATCTTGTAACAAACCCGAGTGAAAAAATATTTTACCTACTTCATTTCAGGTTAAATTTTAAATAATTTGTTATATTTGTGATTACATGCTCGAAAAATAAATGTTAAATGTTAATAGAAATACTTTCTTTACGTGTTCCTCGCACATTGCTATGCGGTGTGCGGAGTTTCTCAGATCATCATCTTCATGCGCGCCCGCTGTATGTGCTTCCTCCTCCAGTTAAGGACTGACGACTTTTTTGCAAGCGTGGCGAACGTGCTTTGCTAGGTTGTTTTCGGTAAAGCTCTTACGAAATATATATTCGCATTCGGACCTTACAGACACATCCTGAATCTTTATATAGACATTTTCCATAGATTAAGAATACACAGATGCGACGTTCCTGCGATTCTCTATGGGAGAAAAGGAAACCGTTCACGTGATTGTGATTCATACCCTACCAAGCGGCTGTCAGGGTCATAATAAAAAATAGCATGGAAGTCTACGGAAAAACACTTGAGTTCGTGGAATCATATTTCACTTTTAAATTACATTTACAGGTGAAATTTGATCTTAAATTGTTCCAAAAGTAGTGAACCAAGAAGAACTATTATTTTTGTAAAAGTAAAAAAATGTAAAGAATTAAAAATAAGCGTATCATAAAACGACACCGAACACAAAAGTTTGGATATAAATATTGATTTTAATCCGACTATCCTGTAATTTATAGAAAGAATTACTATTAAATATTTTAATAACTTCAGCACAGTAAAAGAAAATCCTATTTTAAATAATTGTTAATCAACAACTTATTAAGAAATCTTTTAATAATTTAGCAAATTAACTTAATGTAAACATACGGCCTTAAAACTGACTAATTTTTATTTGTTGTACGTAACTAATGTTAATTTTGGTATTTTTAGTTTGAAGTTATAGTTAATGTTTTGTTTCATACTTACTCATTACAAAGAAATCAGTATATAAAATCTGTTAAAATAATAAATATGAGGTTCCTCATCTCATTTACAGAAAGTAATACACATGGCTCACTTTCATTTATTTTCGCTTTTTCCCTTTTCCCCCCCATAATTTTGATTTTCATTTTGCCATTTGACTATATAAAATGTCATAATTATAACAGATAATTCTATAGCATTTTTCACACTTTGTCTGACGCATAATTGAAAAAATATTCTACCAGCCTTGTTTCAACTCCAGGCAAATGTAACAAACGAGGAATTATTTCCTCAGTAATTTTTTCACATAACACTAGAAAAGAAACCCAATCGTCAGCAGGCAATGTCAAAGACTGAACATTTCCTGATTCTCCGTTATAACTTTTCCACGGCAAAAAGTTTGATTATCACGAGTTAGTTCTTTATTATCCTTGAGAAACATACTTCTGCAATTTTAGCAATCATGACGTAAAATTATTTTTTTGGAAATATAGCCAGCAAAATAAACAAGAGTGTTTTCTTCTAGCATGAAAATTATCACTGAATTTAAATCCTCAGCAAAATGCACTGATTGAGGCAATGTTTGCTGAACATTCAGCATTGTAGATTTTGATTTTAGTTTTTTTATCTCCGTCAAACCTAATAAAAATTCATCTACATCATTCTGAGAATGTGAATGTCCACTAGGTTTTAGGAGAGAATTTGATAAAAAAAAATTTCAATTTCTGACGAAATTGCTGTAGGATTATCTCGAAAACCACCTTGACCACGAATTACACAAAATGCAAGCATACCCCTAGAAAAAATTATTTCTGTGTATGCCAAAAATAAAAATACGTTAAATTAAATTTATAGTAGGTTTCGTACATTTATAAAAAAACAATACTAATTAAAATGAACATTATTTTTTTTTATTTTTCAATTTAGATTCAGAACGTGAAATTTATTTCTTTTATTTATTATTTTATTCCAATCGTAATTCGTTTTTTCAAAATAATAAAAATACTTTTAATTACTTTATACAGAAATAAAACATTAAATCACTTAAATTTACGGCAATTTGAAAAGAATCACTCTATAAAAAGGAATTTCAAAAAATTATTTATAATTTGTCACTTTTAAAACACAGCAATTAAACAAAAAAATAATTAAATATGAGGTTCATTCATACTAACCGTTTTTTTTTAATTTTTTTTAATCATAATAAATAAAAGACCCACAACTAATAATTACTAGGCGTGAAATCCTGGACTCTTTACGAAAATTTTCGAAAATGCAATTGCTTATAGACTTGATCAGATAATTTTATATTGGTTTATTTAACTGTTTATTTTTAGTATCCGTTTGATGCAAATACAAAAAAAATATGTATGCACGTTTTGCAGCATGCATTAGGAATTTGCAGCTCTTCATAATCCTCTCTCTTTGTTAAAAAAAAAAGGTCACTCAATGTGTACAGACCACATATTAAAATACAGACCTTAATCCGCATTTTTAATCCGTGGTACAGGCTTTATAAATATATGTTTCTCCACTTATAGCGTGTAATCTGCTCTGCTGATCCTAATGTGACCTTGACGGATGCTTGATGCGCTGCAGTAACTGAGGCCAGTTGCATGACTCATCGAGTTTCCCTCAGTTTAACCTGGATTGACGCATCTGTGTATTCTTAATCTGTGCTTTTTCCTTGAAACCGAAACCGAAGTAACTGCGCAGAAGCAGGACAGCAAAAGACTTCCGTTTCCAGCCTTGAAATGTGCAAACACTAGTATATATATCCAAACTTTTTTGCTGTGCGTGATCTATATAATTATTCCAGGTTTGGTTTCAAGGGAAAGGTCTATATAAAAAAAAAATAAACAAACCCTGATGCCATCTCTTGAGTAAACAAAGAAACATAAACCAAAATACATAATTTTTACCCCTTCCTCCCCACTTTGGGGACATATAAACCTTACTCTGGACCTAACGAACGTATGATGCGACTATGATCTCAATCAGATAAGTGGTTCAAAAGTTTTTAGAACATTTACAGACGCACCCTGAACGAGAATTTTTATATATAAAGATAAAGGCTAGTTTACATGTGCTCACTATCGCATGCGATACTGCGATGAATTGCATATCCCATGGTGCATCAGGCCGATTTACATGCACGCATAAACGCATGTGATACTGTCGCCAGACGCAAGAGCCGATCATACATTTCACCGATGCGCTACTGCGATTCAGGCGTGGCCAACGCGAAAGACCTCTCGTCATTCCCATTAGCCACGGGTTCAGGCTTTTTTTCTATATGTCCACTGGTATCATAGTCTTTCTATCCACTGGAGTTTCGATAATGTTGTATAATTAATATACTTTTAATAAAATTATTTTTCTCAATATACATATATGTAAATTAAAATGAATTAGAAATACAATATTAAAAATTTTCTTATTTTAATGAACATCCAGTCATTCATTATTTATGTGATATGGCGTATAGATTAAATCTTCATGGGCCCATTATATAAAAGTAGGAGTTGTAATATTGAATATTTATTTTTTCTATTTTCTTTAATTAAAAGGAGTTACTATTTTTAATTAATTATTCAATTATTTAATTATCAAGGGCTTATCTTGAGCTATTTTTCTTATTGTTCATTTATGTTTCATTGGTACATTTTAATTGGGAACAGCTCAATCTTTATTTAATTCATCAAGATTTCACACAAAACAACATATAGTACCGTAGCTTATGTTGATAGAACAGCAACTCTTCTTTATTATATACATATATATGTGTGGACTATTTATATAGAGTAGCAGAGGCACCTGGCTTGCCCAGGATATTTAGAGCTGTGGCGTAACCTACAATGCTAAGAGAGGCTATGGCTTTGGGTAAAATAACATGCTTTATAACTTTTTTAAGGCTTTGGCACATTTTGGAATGATTTAGAAAAGCTTAGAATGATTTGGTATTTGCGTTTTTGTTCTTATTTTCTATTTTAATGATTTTGATGAAGTGCAATACAATTTTCAGTATATTTTAATTTTATCTTCCTTTTCAAATAGCCAGCCAGGTGGCTGAGAGGGCTAGGGCATAGGCTTTTTAGATCTCGAGTCCGCCTGGTCATGGGTTCAAATTCTGCCGTGGGCATGGATGTTCGTGTTTCTCCCGGGCTATGTACAGATATAACTTTTGTAAAAGGTGCAAAATGATCTTAGTAGTCGATGCCTTAATTTCTAGAGCCCCCCCTTTTCAAATATTTTATTTCATTTCAAATTTCATTCTAATTAATTATAAATTTCTTGTTTCTTGCTCAACACTGGCTCGTCTTCCCGCCATCATTTTGCTTTCCCACCATTCACCATCTTGTCTCTATGCATTTTCCTCCTGCTTCGATTTGCTGGCTCCTTCAAAATACAATGGATTCTAAAAGAAAACTACCACCATCAAAGATAAGCTGACTCGTTTCGAATCCTATGTACAAGAACTTTCATCTGCAAATCCTTCTGCAGCTTTGAATGCCTTAGACACTATTCAATTACATAAACAGCTGCTCAATGTGGAGCCAACGCAGATGAGGAGAATCAACAAGAGATTGGCGCAGATGAAACAAACAACAACGACTCTGAATCCACAAAGTTTGAAGCTAATGCTTTAATATAAATGCTAATGCTGAGCATTTGTTAAGTAGAAGCATACCTTGCCCAAGCTCCCCCCCCCCCCCGTCGGTTGTGTAAGTTCGCATGGCAGCTCACGCCACTCTCATTCGTCATCTAATTTAATTAGGATGCCTACCATTAAACTACCAGAATTTATTGGAAAGTTTGAAGACTGGCTGAACTTTAAAGATTTATTTGCGAGCCTCATTCTTGAAAATGGCGAACTCAGCAATATACAAAAATTTCATTACCTGTGCGCTTTGTTGTCTGGCAAAGCTGCAGAGATTGTTAAGAATCTCCCTTCACTGGTGACAATTACATTATTGCTTGGGACAGTCTTCATGATCGCTATGACAATCAAAAAATACTAATTCATAACCTCATGAAGGCCATCTTCGATCTAGAGCCCATTCCCAAAGAATCCTCTGCTAGATTACACACCTTGATTGACTCTGCCAAGAAAAATCTTCGATCTCTGGATTTTTTGATAAATAAAGAGCATCAGAAGGATGCATTCCTTATCTATCTAATCAACTCCAAATTAGATAACACCTCTGTAAAGGAATTTGAAAAAAAGACTGCTTCTGATCCAACTGCATTTTATGAGCTCATAAAATTCTAGAAAACAAGGCTGCTTTATTGGAAAATCTAGAACAAAGACATGCTAAACCCACAAATGAGCAATCCACCACGTCAAGAAGTTTCGTCTCGGCGTCGTCCTCTTGTCCAGTCTGCCATAAAGATCATATCTTATACTCTTGTTCCATTTTCAAATCTATGCCTGTTAAAGAGCGTTTTGCTAAAGTAAAGAATTTAAGATGCTGCATAAATTGCCTTTGTAAAGGTCACTTCGCTATGAACTGTAGCTCTAAGTACAGCTGCAATAAGTGCAAAGCTCGACATCACACTCTTTTACATCTTGATCCCATAACCATCTCCGAGAACTCAGTTGCTCAAAATGATACAGTCACCCATTTGGCGTTGTCCTCTTCTGAACAATGTGCCATTCTCTCCACTGCTGTTGTGAATGTTGTTGATTGTGGTAGCACTTCATCGTTTGTAACTTCATCTCTAAGTAAGAAGCTCCAGCTGCATCAAACTCCAGTGAACATCCAAGTTCAGGGCATCACCAATTCTACTATCAGTATCCATTGTCGTTGTGAAATTCTTTTGCACTCTCGAGTCTCTAGTTATCGCTTGAAATCTCTATGTTTGGTTGTTCCTCAGATTACAGGTCATCTGCCCTACACACCTAATTGATCTTGCCAGCATAAACATTTCCCACGGCCTGAAGGTGGCTGTCCCTGGAGAAATCGACATTCTTCTTGGAGTAAATTCATTCTGGCAAATTGTTCTCACTCGGCGCATTCCACTTGGACCCAGAATGCCTTTTCTGCAAGCTTCTCATTTTGGATGGATTGTAGCTGGTTCATTTCCTTGCACTACCCCCAAGACATTCGTTGTGATTTTAGTCGCACCTCTGTTCGCATTCAAGAGCAATTGGAATATTTCTGGAAAATGGAAGAAATCGATACCTCTAAGCTCCACACCTTAAAAAAGACGAGTGTGGATCTCACTTCAAGAGCTATGCTGATTTATTGACAGTATTCCTTTTAACAAGGCTCCAGAAGTATTAGGTGACTCATACAAAATAGCTGAAAATTCCCTTCTAAACGTTGAAATAAACTTTGTCTTCAACACAGTCTTGCATCAGCATTATGCACAGTTCACGCGAGAATATGAAGACTTGCTTGTCTGTTTGCGATCCTGTACCTTCTGAGGTTTCCTGCTTTTTACCTCATCATGGTGTTGTCAAGGAAGATAGCCCAACCATAAAGCTTTGTGTCCTTGTCAATGGTTCTGCTCCCACTACATCTGGTGAATTGTTTAAAGGGAGACACTCACAAGAAAATCGCAATTTTCGTCCAAAAAATGGAAATTTTTTTTTTTTAGAAATCGAAACTTAAGTATGTCTGTAATACGTATCCGGTTTAAAATAAAACAATAATTGATTTTAGACACCTATATGCTGATTTAATATGTCAAATTTGGCGATTTTCGAACAGCTCCGGCGTGGCTTCTAATTCACTTATCCAGAAAAAATTTTTTTGTCGTGTACAGCATTCAATTCACTAAATGGCAATATGTTTAGATTTCTTGTCAACAGATGTCAGCATTTGTATGGCCTCTCTAAATTCAACTCTGTTTTGCTCTATTTACTGTGCACACTCCCTCCGATTTACTGCATGCAACTGCGAATCCAATGGGGAGGTGATCATCAGAAAGAATGGCTAAAAACTTCTCTATGTTGGTTGAATTTTAGTTGCTTGTTTGCTGCATTTTAGAATTACTTTCCCCACGAAGTTTTGTCAATGGCACCAACCAAATTTACTTCAAAATATAAATTTGGAACAAAGAAGTCGAAGAAAGCACATCAGCTTGCTTTGGCTCGTGAAAGCAAGAAAATAAAACAACAATCTCTCTCCACCGAAGGTGAGCAGCAGCAAATCGCACCCACTCCAAGTACATCTACAACAAGTGAACGAAAACTTACTGCCTTTCCAATACCTGTTGATGACAAAGTACCTGTTGAGGACACAACAAGTAAGCCGGATTGCATTATTTTCTCCACACAAAAAACTATCAGAACTAATAAGCAGCCTGATGTGCCCAATTTGCCAGGAAAATGAGGTTGTGTTAGATTGCACAAATGAACCTTCAATTGTGAAGCTGTTCTCTCTAAAATGCAGATACTGCGGGATAATTTCAAAACAATGAAATTCACCCAAAAATGACAAAAACAATTATGATTTGATGGAAAGAATGACAACAGCATTCATTGACATTGGAAGCGGGTTCAGTTGTTTGGAGAAAATGTGCATTTATGTAGGAATGAATAAAATCAGCTCTGCATCTTTTACTCGTTATTCAAAAAATGTCTGTGAAGTGTTTGTTCAAGCAACAGAACACATTTTGAAAGAAAGTGCAGATGTGGTTCGAAGTGTGTATAAAGATATGGGTGAAGGTGGTGATGATGAAAATATAAACATTAGCGTTTCATTTGATGGATCATGGATGAAGCGAGGCCACACTTCCAAGTTTGGAGTAGCTGCAGTTGTAGAACTGATCACAGGTCTTGTAATAGATTATGAAGTAAAGTGTAAATATTGCCATACTTGTGAAGTTACACAAGCTGAATTAGGAAAAGATACTGCTGAATTTCATTTCTGGTACGAAGGTCACAAGAAATACTGTGATGTGAATTTTGAAGGGCCTTCTGGAAACATGGAAGCAGAATCAGCATTGTCCATATGGAAGCGATCCATAAAGAAACATAACTTTCGATATACAACCATTCTTTGCGATGGTGATGCTAAAACTTATCATCTGCTGAATGAGAGCAATATCTATGGAAATGTGAAGATTGAAAAGAGATTGGGAACGGCACTTAGAAAAATTCGTGTTGAGCTGAAGACCAAAAAAATTACTGTTGGAGGAACAGGATAGGGTAAACTCACCGATAAAACTATAGACAATTTGACAAAGTATTATGGAAATGCAGTACGGGCCAATAATCAATCAGTTGAAGCTATGAGAGCTGGTATTATGGCAACCTTTTTCAATTGCATTTCTAGTGATAACGAACCTCTCCATCATCGATGTCCACAGGGTGAAAACAGTTGGTGTTTTTCAATAGCGCAAAGGCTAAAATACAGGTACCAACATCACGTCGTCAGTCATTAGGAACACCACTTGACCGCACAATTGGGCTGAAGTATGTGCTTCCCATATATAAAAGACTAACCGAAGAAACACTATTGCAACGATGTCTAAAAGGTAAAACTGAAAATGCGAATGAGTCGTTGCACTCCACAATATGGAAAAAGTGCCCCAAAACATCATTCTTGAAAAAACAGCGTGTTGAAGGATGCGTCGCTATAGCTGTTGCAGAATTCAACAAAGG
>JAHWFO010092366.1:3951829-3981979 GCA_023313115.1 Rhysida immarginata
AAGAAACATAACTTTCGATATACAACCATTCTTTGCGATGGTGATGCTAAAACTTATCATCTGCTGAATGAGAGCAATATCTATGGGAATGTGACGATTGAAAAGGAAGAATGCATAAATCATGTCAACAAGAGATTGGGAACGGCACTGAGAAAAATTCGTGCGGAGCTGAAGACCAAAAAAATTACTGTTGGAGGAACAGGATACGGTAAACTCACCGATAAAACTATAGACAAATTGACAAAGTATTATGGAAATGCAGTACGGACCAATAATCAATCAGTTGAAGCTATGAGAGCTGGTATTATGGCAACCTTTTTCCATTGCATTTCTAGTGATAACGAACCTCTCCATCATCGATGTCCACAGGGTGAAAACAGTTGGTGTTTTTTCAATAGCGCAAAGGCTAAAAATCAGGTACCAACATCACATCGTCAGTCATTAGGAACACCACTTGACCGCACAATTGGGCTGAAGTATGTGCTTCCCATATATAAAAGACTAATCGAAGAAACACTATTGAAACGATGTCTAAAAGGTAAAACTCAAAATGCGAATGAGTCGTTGCACTCCACAATATGGAAAAAGTGCCCCAAAACATCATTCATGAAAAAACAGCGTGTTGAAGGATGCGTCGCTATAGCTGTTGCAGAATTCAACAAAAGAGCAAAAGCAAAACTACAAATTTTGGAAACTATGCAAGTGAATTATAGCCCTCTGGTAAAGAAAATGGTAGATGAAGTTGATAAAAGAAGAATCAACAAAAGCAAGTTGGCAGCACTACGCAAAGAAGATTCACGCGTACTGAAGCGTAAAGCAGCTAAAGCAACTGCTGAAGCTAAAATAAATAAAAAATACAAAAAAACTTACTCAAGTGGTTCATTTTAAAAATGGTTTTTAAAAAACATATTAAAATTTGTTTCAATTTAAAGGAAAAAACCAATAATTAATAAAAAATTTGAAAAAAACAGGTTTTCTCTAACTTTTGTTTTCATGTGAGCATACACCTTTAGAATTCAGTTATTAAAAAAAGTTTCTGTTTAAAAATGATCAAAAAATTACTACATACACTTGTTAAGTTGGAGAATGCAATAAAAGAGAGATATTTTGTATTCTAAAAATATTTTATTTGTTAAAAATTTAGAAATTTTGGAAAAAGCACTTTTTTGCCCCAAAAAATGAGATTGTTTTTCATTATTTTTTCTACACATTACTAAAAAGTTCTGCACAATTATCTTTCTATAGTTGTATAGAGTGAGAACATAGTTTCAATTCTACAAATTTTAAAAATTGTATATATAATAAAAAAAGTTATATAATTTTTAATATACCACTTTTGGGAATCATAATTGTGAATTTTGAGACCACAAATTAAAATTTTGTAACGAAATTTGGGGAATCTACCTTGTATAATAAGCACTAACATTATGTGAAGTTTGAATAAATTCGGGCGCATAGTTAAAGATTTCGGATTTTCGTGAGTGTCTCCCCTTAACTCCTTACAACTGGTCGGCCCTACCATTCAACAGGATCTGTTCAGTGTCTTAATTCGATTTTGCAAACATGTCTACGCCTTCTCAGCCGATATAGAAAAGGTGTATCACCAAGTTTTGATTGACGAGTCTCAAAGACCCTTGCAGCGCATCTTAAGGAGACCTGATCCACATGATGTCATCAAAGCCTATAATCTGAACGCTGTTATTTGTTCGAATTGGTCATTGAATGCGCACAATCCCTTCCTGAAGTCTCTCGAATCATAAAAGAAGACTTCTACGTTGATGATTTGTTGAGTGGAGTGAAAGATATCTCCACAACAAAGGTACTGTGCAAAAACCTTTCTGCTACTGTACAAACTGGTTGCTTCAACTTACGAAAATGGATCTCGAACGAGCCTCTTATTCTTTCAGACTTCATAGACTACAACATTCACCATATCCTAGTTGATATTGGCTTGCATGATAGCACAAAGACTCTTGGACTGCATTGGTGGCCACTTGATGATAAGTTGACATGCTCTATTTCTTTTACCTCTCCAAAAAGGATAACTAAGCATGCTATCTTATCCGACATCTCACAGATTTTTGACCCTCTTGGCTTGCTGAGTCCTTGCACTATTAAGGCCATGATGATGTTGCAAGCGCTTTGGTTAGAGAAACTTTCATGGGACGATAATATTCCTCGCTCATTATCCACTCAATGGTTGAACTTGAAAAATGATCTTCCTGCCCTAAACGAATTTGCCTTCCCCAGACATATCATCTGCGATGAGCTGAAGAGTATACAGCTTCATGCCTTCTCCAACGCGTTTATCAAGGCCTATGGTGCCTGCATCTATGTGTGCTTCGTTGATCAAAACGGTGCTATTTTCTCAAACTTATTGTGTTCGAAAGCTAAAGTGGCCCTCTCAAGTCCATATCCATTCCAAAACTTGAACTTTGTGGTGCTCTTACTCTCACCCGCTTAGTCCAGTAGGTTACTTTCGTACTCCAAATTACATTTGATTAGTGCTTCTTCTGGACTGACTCTACCATTGTACCTGGTTGGTTGAAAATGCATCAAATCGTTTACACACGTTTGTCGCCAATCGTATATCTGAGATCCAGACACTCTCCAAGAATTGTGTGGAATCATGTCTCCAGTGGAAACAATCCTGCCAACATCCTCTCAAGAGGGGTCTCTTCTACTATGCTGAAGAACGCCTTTCGTACCACTTGATCTTCCAGAAGTACAAAGGTTAGATGTAATATCTGCCACTGCTGCATGTTCTTCATTTCCGTTTTGAAAATACTCTGATTTTGATCATCTAAATCGCATCGTTGCCTTTATATTGCGTTTCAAAAAATTTATCTATGTCCTAAGAATGCCCGAATGTATTCTTGTTAGGCTTTCTCAAAACTACTCTTTCCCTGACGAGATTAAAACCTGTCAATCCCACGTTCCTCGATAACGTTCGAAGCTACCCTCCGTGTCCTTGTTTTTATACTGTGAAGGCTTACTTGTTTGGAGGTAGATTGCTTAATTCTGATTATTCGTTTAACAGGAAATTTCTCCTCCTCGTCTCTGGGAAACATCCGCTAGCTAGACTGTTAGTCACTTCAGAATATCTTCGCCTTCTGCATGCTGGTCCTCAACTACTTCTTTCATCACTGTAATTTCAACTTGACGCTGGACTTCCTTGTGCTCAGCAAGGACGATCTCCAACCACCTATCCATTGGAAGCTCGCCCGTATTACTCACGTAATCCTGGCAGAGATGCCATCCCTCATCCGTACTTCTACTGGACTTTTGAAAAGATCGTTTGCCAAGATTTGTCCATTACCAACGAATGTTAATGTTCTTTACTTGTTTTTGTCAAGCATTTCAAGCTGGGGGCTGTAATGTTAAGGGTTTTTACGTATTTTGCTTATTTTCTGTTTTTGTCACTGTGTGGCGTTACTTGTTCTTTCTCTTCTTACTGTACTACTCAATGAATAAACATCGTTGTTTTTCGGTCTCCTATATTCGTGAAATGCCGTTGTTTCTTTCGCCAAATACAACTCTGTGAGCTCATGAATCGCAAGTATACACTTCCTTAATTTGTCATCATAAATAACATGAACAATCCAAATGAATAAATGAAAATACTGCCTGACATTAGACAGTTTGCGATTTTTCGTACGAAAATCAAAAACATACAAAAACGAAATATTAATACGATATTTAAAATTTTTTTCATTTTCGTCTATTCACTTGTGTAGCGGAATTTTTCAAGGTTTTCGTAGGGAATTTCGAGTGCAATTTGCGTATGACGAAACGAGTGCGCACTTATCTGCGCATCAGCTCCCCGATTCATAATGGACGCCGAATTCTAGCTCCGTCGAAGAAACAGCTTCAACGTACACTCCATTTCGACAGCACAATAAACCCGATTAAATAAACAGGAATTACCTACTGCAGTAGCTTAAGGAAAATGTTGATAAAATGTCTATTTTAAAATGTTGATAACAAACTATCGAATGCTGCAAGGGAAACAAATTTTCGTTTCGTAATAATGAAAAGTTTGTTTCATGCACACAGAAATTAATGATGAAAAATAGGAAAGAAAATTCCGCAGACTAGATTCGAACTAGGAACCTTTGGCTCGGAACGCCAACGCGCTAACCAATTGCGCCACTGCGGCCATGAAAGCGAACCGCTATTTGCATGACCTTAGGGCTTGGTTAAAGCAATTACCTAGTTCGCAGACCGGGACTATCTTTCCTAAGGCGTAAATTCTTAAAGAATAAATCATTAGATGGTCAGTGAGGGTTTTAATGGTACGCCTACCTCAGCTGTACGCCAACACAGAAATTGTCACTTAAATTGTTTCTTTTTCGTGTTTTGTTGGGTGTTTTTTTATTTTCGTACGAAAACTCTCAAACTGTATTATTTAAGAAACAGAATCAAAAATGTTTGAAAAATTATTCAAAGACTTTTTTGTAAGGAAATTCAAATTTTATTGATAACAGATAAAGAAAACTAATAGGAATAAATGTAAGTATGCTATAAATCTTTATTTAGTATCTTCGATATTTAAATGCACTGTACTCCTCAGAGGGAAATTCTTTCCTGATAATGTCCACAACACAATTTGGAAGAAGTTTTCTGTTATTTTTCCCAAGCCTAGCCTAGATCCAATTGGTAAATTGCCGATAACCTAATGTATCTATATTTTCTGTAAAATTAATAAAATTTAATGAGATAACTGTCTAAAAATCCTACAAATTATGAATATTACGCCATGTGGAAGGGGTGTTTTCCCCGTCATGGCAGATGCATAGAAGTTCCACTGGCAAATCTTTGAATTTGCGGCTCCAATTGGTATGGCCTAATTTCACGATTTTCAAATTATTCATAGTATAGTTTTGAAAATCTCCATCGATATTTTTGTCGTTTGAAGAGAATTCAGAACTGTTATCCGAGCCGCATTTAGCCAAACCGTGTACCTCCTACAATACTAAAACAAGCTACAGCTCGCATTTCAGCTGGCCGATGACGTCACTGGGATGATCACTCCACATTCAAAATGGAGCGCGACGGATTTTACGAAATACGTATATAAACGCAGTTTTATATTTTTAATAATAATTGAAAAATGGTCTGTGGAGGCCACATTCAACAAGTAACTAATTTTAGTAACGATAAAAGACTTGTTAACCTGTGTCTAATTTCGTATACGAATATTGCATAGAGCGCCATTCCATGCTGGTGGTGACATTTTGAACTATTTTTATTTTAGCGGGTATGAAATTCCCTTGCCCTCTTGTATAATATTACCATATTCTAGCTTTTGGTCCAGCAGTTTTTTTTATGGCCATGTCAAAATGGAACTTTAATTATATATTAGTATTTAGATCCTGTATTTAGAGAGATTTTTGGCAATTTTCAATATTATTACATTAATTTATTTCATTCTAGAATATCTAGACAAAAATTAGTTTATTGTAATAAGCTGTTTATTACGTTAATAAAATATCATATAATATGATTTGTTTAGGTTTAATGGGAGCTGATTTAGTAATAACTACTTAAAGATTTTATTTAGTAAAGAATTTGATATTGTTTTAAGTTTTTTTGAATAAGCTGAGGCTAAGAATCTGGTGTCATTTAAAGTACATCATTTTTATTGCCTAAAGTAAAATTTTAGTTAAGTAATAAACTAGAGGATACTCTTTTACCACAACAAGGAAACAAGAAACGAAGAAATAATAAATGAAAAATAAGGCAAAAAAATACGACAAAAAACAAGAGAATAAGGAAAAATACGACCTGTAAGCGCTTTTCGAAAGCCTTGCTTTCATCGTTCAGCAGCCCAAGGGAGAACACGGAGTGAACTAACTTGGCAACAGTGCTGCCGTTGAGGTATCGGCATTTTTCCCGCCAAGGGATCTAAGCATTTCCCACAATTTCCCGCACATGTAAAAATTCGGTTATAACCTGGTCAAACGAAACATTTTACTTATTTAATAAACATTTTATTGTGGAAAAGTAATAGCTTCACATTTTACTTTACTTATATAGTTTAACCACAGTTTTGGTGAAGTTTATTATTCAATTGACACCAATTGAAAAAAAAATAATGAAATAGAGATGGCTGTAATCGATAACTTTTTCATTTATAAATAATCGACAGCGAAAAGTAAGTGCAAATATGGTTTATTGTAAACATTAATATTCATCTGTACATACTATCATTTAGTTCAAATTTCACAACGCCGTCTGTCTCTTTAACAAACTCCTTTGCTGTTAAAAAAGGGATGCTACTGTATTTGTTTTCAGTGAATTTCTTTGGTCAGTAATGACCAATTACAACTCAATAAAAATCCTTTCAACTGACGCATTAGAGAATGGTAATATTAATAAAAGTGAGATCATTTTACTCAAATTTGGAAAAAATTTAATTCCAGCAGCGTTTTTTAAAGCAAATTTTTTCCCCAGTTCGGTTTCCAGAATTTCATCGATTTTAAACTTTAAGTCACACAACTGTAAACGATAATTGTCGCCATTCAGAGTCTAATTTTGTTGATCTGTGTAGTTTTTTCAAAATGAAATCGTACAATTATTTTCACAATTGACGGATCAATATTTGTCCAACATTCAGGATTTATTTATTCCAACGTAAGTGTCTATTACTGTGTCTCGCTTTCTTTGACCTACGGTTTCTCCGTATTTCCCGCAATTTCCCGCCTTTCTTCATTTCTCACATGATATCTCGTAGTGCCCTGTGGTGGATCGAATTTCCGATCTACAGTCGATCTTTTTTCAGGTCGATCAATCAAAAGAACGTCCTTTTTACTAAGCGATAGATCGAAAAAAAGATCGATCTTTCCCTTAGCTCTAGTTCAGCCAATCAGATGAGGTAGGCAAGCAGTTAAGGTTAAGTGCCCTGAAGCATACACAAGCTAGGTTCAAGAATGTAGAAAGCAATTTACTTTATAGTGTATCAACATTGCGTGATCCACGTTTTAAGAAGCATGATTTCAGAAGCCGTAGTTGTTCTGCTGCTGCTATATCTCACGTTAATTCAATGTTGAATAAGTTGCCTTCCTCAGAATTTGAAAGTAGTGCATGTGTAAATAATGATGAGATATGTGCCGATAGCATATGGATTCACAGAAAAGTCGACAATCATGTGGATCCCACTTCAAATCTTTCTTCACCTTCTTTAGGATTAAATGGAAACTTAAAATTATATTTAGAAAACAAATTAGAACCACTTAATGCTTATCCCTTAGACATATGGAAATGTATGCACAGACACAACTTTAATCTGTATGAAATTGCAATTCAATTCTTATTGATTCCAGCTACTTCAGTTCCTAGTGAGAGACTCTTCTCAAAAGCGGGTAATATTTTGGGAAAAAAGGGCTAGCATTAAACCGAAATATTTAAATCAGTGTTTGATTCTAAGCTGTTTAACTATCGATGAATTGACAAAATTATAACAAGTTGACAAAATTGTACCTTTGGTGTTGTATTTGAATAAAACTTCGTTTTTCTACTTGAATTTGAAAGCACAAATTTTTTTTATTTAAAGATCAATCTAAGACTGATTGTTATGCTCGAGCCAGCGATCATTTAAAAAGATCGATCCCAAAGAT
Organism: Rhysida immarginata; assembly: GCA_023313115.1. Taxonomy (NCBI): domain Eukaryota; kingdom Metazoa; phylum Arthropoda; class Chilopoda; order Scolopendromorpha; family Scolopendridae; genus Rhysida; species Rhysida immarginata. The sequence goes on from JAHWFO010092366.1 coordinate 3,959,449, forward strand.
CGAACCTCGATCTTTAAGGGATCGCAGGGCACTAATATCCCGCAAAATGTTAAATTTCCGGCCAAACGGCAGCACTGCTTGGGAAGGTATATCGAGTCTTATGTAGTGAACAAGAACGGAGAACAATCAGTCAAGAGAAGTGTTGAAAGTGGCAATTCATCGATTGGGAAGCTGAGTCATCCACTGAATCAATGCAGAATCACCAATGGGGCTCTTATCGAGATTTAATAACCAGTTTTTGTCGGATTTGTTTATGGCAAGGCTTTCAAAAGCATCTAGTAGGTGCTTTTTATTGACTGATTGTACAAGTTTTAAATTCTCTTTCGGACATCTTCAGTAGTTTTGTATTAACTGAAATTCTTTGGATTTTTAAACAGCTGACAATGGTCTTTAACAATAGTTTCTTACTTTTGATGGTTACATGGATGTCTTTGTTAATTTAATATACAATCATTTATGGGTCATTCCACGTCAATGCAGGCAGAAATTTTACAGTTTTGGCATTGACCTCTCGGGTTTTAATGAAATTTGGTATATACAATTGCCCTAGGAAATTGGTAATTAATGCCAAATATTTTTTTTTTTTCATTTTTATGGAAGTTACGGACATTTAAAATTTTCGAAATTTGAGTGAGGGCCTTATCTATGAAGTACTGTAACTTCGGTTGTATTTTACTTAGAAAGATGTGATTGGTGACATGTGAAAGCTCTTCAACTGTAGATCCTATATAAAATTTTTAAAATCATATTACGCATGCTCAAATATTTGAATTTTAAAAAATATTTTATTTATGCAAATTTCTCAAAAGTTGGGCATTTTTTTCTTTAAAGTTATTAATATCTTACACATACTTTCATAAAAACAATACAAAAATTGCAAAACTGTGTTTTGCTCCGTTTTGAAGATATTAATTTTTAAAGCTTGAGTTCCAAGCAGCGGGAGTCAGGTAGTAGGGACTTGACTACTCGTACAGGGAAGAGAAAGGTGTAACCTTGGGACCATTCATTTAATTACGTTTGATTACTTATATAAATAGTATTATTAATTATAATTACACGAAAAAATAAAATCAATAATAGCATTATAATAATAATTAAATCAATAGGAAAAATGTTTCTTAGAACTTCAGAAAAGTATTGAGCACCTATTAAATAAGAAGATAATTTAGTAAGAAAATATAAATTTATATTATGATGTCGAATTGTTTAGAATAAAGAAAGTATTATTACTTTACACTTTATCAGAGTCAGTCACTTATGAGTTACCCTGAAGGAAGAGATGAATTGCAGAGGCAGATGAAGTTGATACAGGCTTCATTATATAGGGTGATTCAAAAGTTAGTATGGAAACGTGTACGGCACACACATCAATGGACTCTCTGCAGGACGTCTTTGCTGTACGAGTCATCTGGCATGGCATCTGGCCTGCACGCTCGCCGGACCACACACCTCTCGATTTCTTTCTTTGGGGTGCCTTGAACGGTTAAGTGTATGCAAACAATCCGCACACTTTGCCTGAGTTGAAGGAGGAAATCACAACTGAAATTCAGCAAATCTCACCAACCATATTGAGCAGAGTGTTTCACAAAATACAACTGCTGTTTTATCTCGTCATCAGGGATTGAATGTCCCTTAAGGTGCTTTTTCTTCTTTGGGAAGCGGTGAGAGTCGCAAGGTGCAAAATCTTTCATCTTTGAACTGTAGGCGCTGCAACACCCCTTGTGTGGGGCTATTGTTTGCGGGCGAGCGTCATCGTGCTGCAGAAGATGGTCCAAAGCTGTCATTCAATCCTGGTGTCGACAACAACCCCGGACCTCCTCTCCGACTGGTTCACCCGAGTGGTCACAAGCTGATGCAGTGCGTGGAAAGGGATGGGTATAATGTTGAAAAGTGAATAGTGCATTAAATAGAGGGCAAAAATCAGTATCAGATACAAAAAGAAGTTTGAAAATCGGTTAACAAATATGAAACTTACAGCAATGGAGGCTATACTTTTTGATCAACCCTCGTATCTTCTCTACATTTATTGAATTTTCTTTTAAAAACGCAATGAGTTCACATTGAAAGAAATAAAAAGCAGCTGTAGAATATTTAAGACAATCGGATATTACCACAAAATTTATATTTCTTTGGATGCCTTGTCCATCTGAAGAACTGTAACATACAAATGGATATATTGTGGCTTGGGACTCGAGCTTTAAAAATTAATATCTTCAAAACTGAGCAAAACACAGTTTTGAATTTTTTGTATTGTTTATATGTGTAACGTGCAAAGTTTACATAAGTATGCAGAATGATGGAGTGGAATGAAGTAAGCACGTGACAGTAAGCGGAAGATTAAATTGAAAAATATTTATGAAATAAAGTCAAATGGGCAAAAGTAAATGAAATAAAATTCAAGAATTTTGCAGTTTGGTGAACTGTTAAACTAGCTAAACCACTAGCTATCATAATAATATAACCAATTGTAGAACCCAAAGACACTACACTTAAGTAATAAATGCTTAGCGATAAAAATATAAGTTTCACAATTTCATGAACTCAATATCAGGGAGCAATATCTTATTCGTTCTATAACCTGAATACAATAAATAGTCTTAATCGTTATAAATACGGCTCAATTCATAAACCTATTACATACGACATGAACCTTCTTAAATAACAAATATTAAAATAAACGGCGAAATAAGTATTAGAATAGGAATAACAACAATTCAAATTATCCCAACAGTAAAATACAGATTCGAACAAATGAATACCATTTACAGTATGCTCCTACTTAAAATTCTAAATTAAATAAGAATCTAATGGTCTGATGAGACGTAATATACATTTGTAAAACACCGTAATTAATAGCACACATTTTAAGAACCCAAAGCCTACGATCTTGCGTAACCGCTTAACTTTTCATTAACAATTCAGACACAATAACAATTCAGTAGGAATTACATTTATGCATCAACAAAGTTCAATGACCTATAATGGAGAATAAAACGTCCCAGTCTCACGCTAGCAACTTAATGTCCAAATTTTACATGGGGACCTTACAAAATAATTCAGTCACAAGTATAGAGAGAGGAAATTAAACATGAAAAGTCACTGTCCGGGTAAAGTCTTATTTTAGTGAATACAAATACAAATAGAGACAACAATTTCACAATTGAACGTTTTCCCTAACACTCTATCTGCAAATAGATAAAAACTCAGATTAAGAGCTTAAAGTATTTCTTTCATAGTAGATTTCCTTGTGACTCAAATAAGAATGGGAAATTAAACAATATCATGCCGGGCTTCTTTCATTAGAAGATTGACACCACACAAACTCAACTCAGGCTGCAAGTAAGCAGTGGATTTCGCTGGCCATACGCTTCTAACAACACAATTAGAGCGGAGCTCCCGCTGATATAAATTGCCGAAGTGATTTTGAAGAAGTCGGGCGTTACCACCTACGGAAAATATGGTACTCACAGACTTAGCTGGAACCACCTTTAACGTCCGTTCAACGGTCAAATGCACCCCGAAGTCGCTCGGGCCGGTTTCACAACTCCCGTCGGAATTTTCGCTGCGTAGAATCGACGAAACCTCCGCCTTGAGAGCTTTACGGCACGGTTCGCTCGCCGCCGTCTTTCCGGTTGAAGAAGTCGGCCGGGGTTCCAAGCACTCCCCGCTCCGAGAATCAACATTCGAGTTCTTTACAATTGAGCAAAGTTCATGGCTCGGTTCCATGCCATTCTCACTTGGTTTCCAGCCTCGCTCGTTGCCTTCCTCTCGTCTAACCGTTTTTTCCTTCAAATTTTCACAATCCGAACGCCGTCCGCGATCTGATTTCCGATTGGCCCAGGCGTCTTGATGCGGATTACGACTCTTCTGACGAAGCTCCTCCCCCCTCCTGGTGTTGCAGAAAACACGAGGACAAAATCCAGCACGAGTGTCATCGGAAATCGGGTTGGAATATGATTTCCGTGACAATATGAAAGTATAATTTTTAATAAAGATATTAATAATTTTTAACGAAAAAAAAATACCCACCTTTTAAGAAATTTGCATAAATAAAATATTTTTATTAAATTCAAATATCTGCGCATGCGTAATATGATTTTAAAAAATTTATATAGAATCTACAGTTAAAGGGCTTTCATATGTCACCAATCACATCTTTCTAAGTAAAATACAACGGAAGTTACACGTACTTCATAGATAAGGCCCTCACTCAAATTTCGAAAATTTTAAATATCCGTAACTTCCATAAAAATAAAAAAATAATAATAATATTTCGCATTCGTTACCAACTCCCTGGGGCAATTGTATACACCAAATTTCATTAAAATCCCAGAGGTCAGTGCAAATGCCTACCTGAACTGGCGTGGAATGACACTTATATAAAACTAGCAGAGGTACCCGGCGTCGCCCGGGATAATTACACTTGTAGGTGAACAGAACAGTCTCAAAAAATTTAATTATAATTCCCAATTGGTTAAATAATAACTCAATCCATACAACACACATCAAAAAGACTATCCATTCTAAGAAAAATACGAAAAACAGGAATTGTAGGTATATACCGGTGATAAACTCTTCTTGACTTGCCTCACCGTAGCGAGGCATAACCATATACTTTATACTCAAGTTTTTCTTGCCCTTGACTTAGAAGCTTTTAAACCCTCTTGCTTTATTCGAAACTCCCATTGTTCAGAAGTTTCTAATCCCGGAAAGCTTGACTTAGTTGCAGAGTTTCTCTGACCAATACTCGTTCTGTCTCTTTCCTTTCCAGATACATAAATTTTTGCTGGTCGTCTGGACGTCTGATAGGGAGCTCAAAGGAGACACGCGTGACTTTTGCCTCATCAATAGATGCTGCGTTATTAATGTTCTGTCACTGCTCGTTTTATGCTCATTATTAATAATTCTTGGAAAAGAACGTTCAGTCATCGCATTATCAGCATCTCAGTTTCCAACTTATACACATTCCAACAGAATATAGTCAAAATGTGTTTTTAAGAAATGTTTGGAACTGATATGCTACCAAATAACCTAGGTGATAACCCAAGAGTGGCTTGAATTTTTTTTGGATTAAATATTGCAGAATCTGAAAAATAACACATAAATGCCACTGCTATCTAAACAATTTATTACTCACTTAATCTTACTTTAGATATACACTTGATGTTGAGGCAATTCCCACTCAATTTCTTGAAGCAAAACTTGGCCGTTCATCACTTTTTGTAGTCTAGCTCTCGCCGATTCTTCTATTGACATGCTTACTGTTTGCTCAATCCAGCACGGAGCTAAAGGAGTGCTTTCTCTGTCGTTTTTCCACTCTATGTCAGTAGTCTGCTAACTGTCCATTATCTCCATTTACTGATCATTTTTAAAGATTTTCAAGAAATTGTTAATTACTAAGAACTCTCTCTTCTAAGAAAAGCCGGAATAACAGGAATTTTATGCATTGTTACAAGTTGCATTATCTATCTTGCACAAACTTTGCCTTGCATTGTTGGTCATGAAATATTTATTGTTGATCCTTATTTAGCGTTGGTGCATTGCGTGTTGACACCATTTTTGATAACTATTGTTGCACAAACTTTTCCTTGCATTGTTAGTCAAGCGATATATATTGTTGGTCATGCAGAGTGTTTGTGAATTGCGTGTTGATACCATTGTTGATAAGCATTGATGCACAAAACTTTGTCTTGCATTGTTGGTCATGAGATATTTCTCATTAATGTGCCTTGCCATAACCATGAATATCATTTTTTTTAAATAATTATTATATTTATGAAATCTGAGGTAGATAGTGACCTGCCTCGTGGTTTGAAGGTCAAGTATGCAAAATTTCATCAAGAACGGAATAAAACTGCAGATTTGTATAAGAAACAAACAAACAAACCCACAAACATCCTTCTTTATATATATAGACTAGCAGAGGACCCGGCGTTGCCCAGGATGATTATATTTGTAGGAAAACAGAACAATCTGAAGAAGTTAAATTATAATTCGAAATTGGTTAAAAAATAACCTAATCAATACAACACAGAGCGAAGAGGCTATCCATTCTATGAAAAATACGAAAGATAGGAATTCTAAGTGATATACCGGAACTTTATTTACCTCTTGTTATTTTGCCTCAAATTAAAATGACATCCATCTTCCCCACTGGGAAACATCACAGGATACTTCAGACCGAAGTTTTTCTTGCCCTTGACGTAGAAACTCTTATACCCTCTTGCTCTATTCGAAACTCCCGTTGTTTAAATGTTTCCAGTGCCCGTATAGCTTTTTCTGTATTAGCTGCAGAGTTTCTCTGTCCAATACTCATTCTTTCTCTTTCTTTTCCAGACACATATATTTTTGCCGGTCGTCTGGACGTTTGATAGGGAACTCAAGGGAGAAACGCGTGACTCTTATGCCTAATCAATAGACGCTGCCTTATTAATGTTCTGTCACTGCATCTTCACTTTATGCTCATTATTAATAATTCTTGGAAACGAACGTTCAGTCATCGCATTATGAGCATCTTAGTTTCCAAAATATACACATTCCCACAAAATATAGTCAAAATATATTTTTATGAAATGTTTGGAACTTATGTGCTACCAAATAACCTAGGTGATAACCCCGGCGTGGCTCGGAAAATTTCTTTTTTGGAATAAATTTTGAAATATTAAAAAAAACATATGAAAACGCTTAGAATTAATGCAGTAAAACTCCTTTATGAAAATTTGAAATTTTTTTTTTAAAGGCTCACAGTGGATGGACCTCTCCAAGGTTACCACTGCTACTCTAAATAATTTCTTACTCACGTAATCTTACTTTATGTGTACATTTGATGTTGTTGTTGCAATTCCCTTTCTTCTCTCGACGTCTTGAATCAAAACTTGGCCATTCATCTCTTTGTGTAGTCTAGCAGTCGTCGATTCTTCTAATTATCATTTGCTCAATACAACATGGAGCTAAAGGATTGCTTCCTCTGTCGTCTTTCCACTCTTTCTCAATAGTCTGCTATCTCTCCATTATCTCCAGTTACTGATCATTTTAAATATTTTCAAGAAATTGTTAAGTACTAAGAACTCTACTTTCTTAGAAAAGCCTGAATAACAGGAATTCTAAGCATTGTTACAAATACATTGTTGGTCTGTGCAGAATGGTAGTGAACTGCGTGTGGATACCATTGTGGATAAGTATTGTTGCACAAACCTTGCCTTGCATTGTTGGTCATGAGATATTTCACATTAATATGCCTTGTCATAACCATGAATATCGATTTTATATCAATAATTTTTTTTTTCGAAATCTGAAGTAGACAGTGACCTCCTTCATGCTTTGAAGGTCAAGTATGCAAAATTTCATTAAGATCGGAATAAAACAGTAGATTTGCATAAGGAGCAAACAAACAAACCCACAAACAAACAAATCAACAAACAAACATCCTTCTTTATATACATAGTTCAGCGACGGTGGACGTTGTCACAACAAAGAAAAAATCTAATAATGGGTTATCTAACAATGGATTATTTCCCGATTGTACAATCGGGTGAGTTCGCATATAATATTATACACATTTTTTATTAATTTCTATTGACATTCAGTTTTTAATTAAATATTTCTCTTAATCTTTTATTTTTGCTTAACATTTCTTTTTTTATCTTCTTTTAACATTTGGTTGAACACTAAGTTACTGTCTACCAGTTTAAATTTATTTAATACTAGAAGAGGTACCCGGCGTTGCCCGGGATTATTACACTTGGGATGTAAACAGAACAATCTCAAAAATTAAAATAAATTTTGCAATATCTTAAAAATAAACATATGAAAATGCTTAGAATTAATACAGTAAAAATTCTTAATAAAAATTCGAAAAAAATCTTTTTAAAGGCTCAAAATGGATGGACTGCTCCAATAATTTCTTACTCAGATAATCTTACTTCAGATCTACACTTGATGTTGTTGCAATTTCCACTCTTCTCTCGCTGTGTTGAAGCAAAATTTGGCCTTTCATCACTTTGGGTAGTCTAGCGGTCGCCAATTCTTCTATTTACTTGCTTCCCATTTGCTCAATACAGCACGGAGCTAAAGGTTTGCTTTCTCTGTCGTCTTTCCACTCTTTCTCAATAGTCTGCTAACTCTTCATTATCTCCAGCTACTGATCATTTTTAAAGATTTTCAAGAAATTGTTAAGTACTAAGAACTCTCTTTTCTAAGAAAAACCTGAATAACAGGAATTCTATGCATTGTTACAAATTGAAACTTATCCATATTGCATCATCATTTTATGTTCATTGTTATAATTCTTGGAAAGGATTGCTTTATCATTGCATCATCATTTTGAGCTCATTGTTATTGGTGAATTGCGTGTTGAAACCATTGTTGATACCTATTGTTGCACAAACTTTTATTTGCATTGTTGGTCATGAGATATATATTGTTGGTCCGTGCAGAGTGTTTGTGAATTGCGTGTTGATACCATTGTTGCAAAAACTTTGTCTTGCATTGTTGGTCATGCGATATTTCTCATTAATATGCCCTGCCATAACCATGAATATCGATTTTTTATCAATAATTATTATTTTTTCGAAATCTGAAGTAGACAGTGACCTTCCTCATGCTTTGAAGGTCATGTATGCGAAATTTCATCAAGATCGGAATAAAACTGTAGATTTGTATAAAAAACGTACACACAGACCCACCCACAGACCCACAGACGCACAGACCCACAAACATCCTTCTTTATATATATAGATTTCTTGTGGGTAAAATTTATTTATCATAAAGATGAATAGATTTTCAATTATTATTATTTCTCTTTTATCACTAATATTATAACTTAATTTACATGTTTTTTCGAAGTTCCCAATTGCGTGTTTACTTAATAAGATATGTTCTGCGTATTTAGATTTTTAAATCGTTCTTGATGTAATAAATATGCTATCTACATCTGGATTCTAAATTTCGTTGAGTAAGAGGTCAATAGTGCTGTTTCTGTCGATAAAATTGGCAGAGACTTTACAACACAACAAAGGGATAACAGAGTTTCCGACTAGTTCCGCCATTTATTTCCGGCTTTATCAAGGATACACGCAAGAAGACTTAAGCCTTTATATACCGAAAATACGGTACAGAATGCGAACATGATTGGATGAAGAAATAACAAGTAGTAAATAAATAAATTATACAATGGGACATTTGGATAGGAGAATGGTTGGATAAGGAACCAATAACAGTGAAATTATAAGGAATCCTTGAGAGGAAATTGATTGAAATATAAAGGAAAAAGTGACGTCATAAGGCAAATAAAATCGAAAACGCGGACCTAATAGAAGACTCATTAAGAGTTAACATAAACGAAGGTAACAAGAAGAAAATGGAAAAGAAAGTAAATACACAAAATTATAAGATATCGGATAAAGAATTTAAAACAGAATAAATATCAAAAACGGTTTGGCAATTGAGGAGGTGATCTGGAGAGGAAATCTTAGCTTTAAAGATCTCAATAGCTTCGAGAGTGGCGGTCTTGTGAATGGGTCGTTGCAATGTCGCCAGTGTATAATTAACTTATTTGCTATTTGTTATTTCTTCATCCAATCATGTTCTCATTCTGTACCATATTTTCTGTATATAAAGGCTGTCATCTTGTGTGTATCCTTGATAAAGCCGGGAATAAATGGCGAAACTAGTCAGAAACTCCGTTCTCCCTTTGTTGTGTTGTAAAATCTGTACCAATTTTATCTAAATTTCTGATATAAATCTTATTATATTTTATGTTTAATTTTATTTCTATACTCCACTTCTTTCTTTTTCTGTTATTTATCTTTTATTTTCTAATAGTGATATCGGCTTCTTTTTTGATCTGAAAGACATTTCTATTTCTTTCTTTTGGTGTCCTATTCTTTTTTAATTTTGTAGCTTATATTTCATTGAAATGTTAAACATTCTTTTCTTTTCTTTAACATTTACGTTGTTTTTCTGTTGTTTTTTTTTTTTACTAATTTCTTTTCTGTTTTGAATATTATTTTGTTTATCCGGTCTTCTTTGTATCCATTTTCTATTCCAATTTCTTTTATTGTTTCTAGTTCCTTTTCACTATTTTCTTCTTTTATTGGATAATTTAGTGCTCTATTAATTAAGTGCCGAAATGAAGAATATTTGTGGCTCCATGGTTAATTTTATTTTCTATGTATCATTTTTATTGTTGTTGTGGGTTTTCTGTAAATGAAAACTTCAGACGCACATTCCTATCTGCAAGTTTAAATTTACTGGAAAACAGGAAACAATCATCATAAAAAATAGAAATGAAATAGGAATCAAAATAGCTGCGTGCAACAATGATTGCATAAGGGTCGTATAATCACCGTTTGTCAATTATAAACGATACCGAAACCTTTCTAATCCACTTATCCACTTCATCTTTCTCATTTACTTCATCAGTCTCGATAAATATTAGTTACTTCTATAAAGACATGTTTAACCACCAGATTCAAAACTATTCGATACTCGTAGAAATACTCGATACTTTCGATACTGCAACTTACAGTGCCGGTACTTTAAAGTACTTGATACTATTGACATCATATCGTTACATCACTACTTTGCAGCTTTTGCAAGTCTACGAACTGATTTCAGAACCTGAAGGTGCTTACTTACTTACTTACTTTTCAAACCCGCTTATCCGTTAGGGTCGCGGGGGCAGCAGCCCTATGGAGGATCTCCACCGATCGCGATCTTCCGCCATCAGGCGCATGTCCTCCCTGGTAATATCCAAGCGACTCGAACCCAGATTCTCCATGTAGTCTAGCCACCTGGTTCTAGGCCGACCCCTTGGTCTCTTACCCACCGGCTTGGAAAATAACAACTGCCTAGGAAGACTAGTTTGCGGCATCCGTATCACGTGGCCATACCAGCGCAACTGAGATCTCTCAATGCGGAAAAGTAGCGGCCCAACACCTAAAGATTCCCTTATTGTGCTGCTGTACACTCTATCTAGTAGGGTAATACATGCCACACCTCTCAGGAATCTCATTTCGGCCGCTTATACCCGCGATCGCACTCTTTCGGTCATTACCCAAGCCTCATGACTATAGGTGAGAATGGGGACAAAGATAGATTTGAAGACGGAGAGCTTGGCTTTGTTACCCAGCTCTCGTTTCGTTACCACGGATCGCCACAGTTCACGTCTGACACAGCTTGCTGCACCGATCCGAGCATCCAATTCTTTCTCCTGCCGTCCATCACTCGTGAATGCAATCCCGAGATACTTGAACTTCTCCACCTGTCTCAATGAGGCTCCCCTAACATGGAGAGCGCACTGAGCAGGCTGTCTTGAAAGAACCAGAACTTCGGTTTTAGCCACACTGATCTTCATCTCAGCTTCTTCACATTTGGCTGCAAACCGGTCTAGTGCATGCTGAAGGTTCGTGCGAGAAGACCCAAGCAGGACAAGGTCGTCCGCAAAGAGCAACCTCTCCACCAGACAGTCGCCCACACAAACACGCTCATCGCCTCGGCTGCCCCTGTCTATCCAGTCCATAAAGATAATGAACAAGATGGGCGACAGTACGCACGCTTGGCGGAGTCCAACACCCACTGTGAACGGTCTTGACTTAATGCCATTTATCCGGACACACGTCTCAGAGCTTTCGTACAGAGACATGATAGCAACCAGTAATTGCCCATCCACTCCATACTCTTGCAACACTTGCCAGAGCTTCTCCCGAGGAACCCTGTCATATGCTTTTTCGAGGTCCACAAAGCAAGCGTAGACCTCTTTTGCATACTCCCAGGATTTCTCAAAGATTTGCCTTAGAGCAAAGATGTGATCCGTCGTGCTTCGGCCAGGTCGGAAACCACACTGCTCCCCCGACAGTTTGGAGTCGACTATTTCCCGACTTCTCTTCTCCAGACACTTAGCGTACACTTTCCCAGGAATGCTGAGCAAAGAGATGCCTCGATAGTTGTTGCAATCTCTCTGATCTCCCTTTTTGAAGATAGGGACCACAATTCCTGTCTGCCATTGCTTAGGGGCCTGTCCAGATATCCAAGCAATCAGACACACTCGAGTCAGCCACAGGATACCATCCTGATTTAAGGCCTTTAACATCTCGGACCGGATTTCATCATCACCTGCAGCTTTGCCAGTCTTCAGGGACTTAATTGCCCATCTGACTTCTGTTTCAGTGATACTACCGTGACTATTCTCCACTCCAAGGTGCACCTCGTATGCCTCAGTTGTTGTTGTCTCCGGATTAAGAAGAGATGCAAAGTATTCCTTCCACCTATGCAATACGCTCTCCTCCGTTTTCAGAAGCCTCCCATCTGAACTCTTAATAGTTTGTGATGAAAGAGACTTCTTTCCACGGAGGCGGCGCACGGTCTGCCAGAACACCTTGTTTGCCGAACCATAGTCTGCCTTCAATTTCTCCCCGAACTTTCCCAGGCCTTGGCTTTAGCTGTTGATACTGTCTTTGCTGCTGCTTTTCGCGCCTCAGTGTACCGCACTCGACTCGCAGTTGACTTATTTGCAAGCCATAGCAAATAAGCTTCCTTCTTTGCCTTGACAGCTTCTTGGACTTCACCGTTCCACCATGCAGTACTTTTCTCATCGCCCTGCGCCACACTCAGCCGCTTACGACCACAGCACAAAGCAGCCGAAGTAATCACAGCAGTTTTAAACAACTGCCACTCCTCTTCAACAGTACCACGATCACTGGGTAGTTCTTTGAAACTTGAAGATATGCTATCTGCAAAGGTCTTCCTCACAGCTCTATCCTCCAGTGCCTCCCATTTGATGCGCCAAGTTTGTCTGAACCTAGTATTTCGCTTGGTTGGCATGGATTCAGAGAACCGCAAAGTGCAGACAACAAGGTGGTGATCAGTTGATAGTTCTGCCCCTCTTCTCACACGAGTATCCAACACTGATCGGAATAAGTCAGCTGAAACAATTACAAAATCAATCAGTGACTTCGGTCCATTGCATCCCTGTACCAGGTATACTTATGGACATCCCTGTGCTGGAAGAAGGTGTTTGTGATGGAAAGTCCATTGTTGCAACAGAGATCCAACAAGCACCTCCCATTCGCATTTAAATCGGGGTCACCATTCCTCCCAATCACGCCCCTCCACGTTTGGTCATCAGCCCCTACGTGTGCATTGAAGTCGCCCATCAGGATGACAGAATCTGCACTCCCTCTCCTGCTAAGAGCAGCATCAACTTCATCTAGAAAAAGTGGGTACTCTGTGACTGCATTCGGAGCATATGCAACGAATAGAGAGAGAGACCGTTACCCTATCTGAAGCCTCAGGAGACACAGTCTTCCACCTAAAGGGGGTCCAATCTGCAACATAATCTGCCAGCCGGGGACTTGTGAGTATCCCCACTCCCGCCTGGGCAGTCATGTTAGGGTTGACACCAGAGTAGAAAACCTTCCACCCTCCTTCTAAGTCCACAGTTCCAGAACCCGGACGTTTCGTAGAGGTAATACCTATGATATCCAGTCGATACCGTTTGGCTTCCTCCACTAACTCTGATTCCTTTCCTGTCATGGAGAATACGTTCCAAGTGCCGATTGACAGCACTCGATCCCGTTGTCGCTTTACCAGTTTCTCCTCCTGGGTAAAGGCAAGGTCAGTGGAAACAAGGTCCCGCAATTCTTGAGCCAAAATTCACCGCTACTGCGCAGATGACGTCACCGGCACCAAGATCGTTCCCCAGTAGCACGCTTCTACATGATATTTGCCGCGCACAAGCATAAAAATTAATTCTACGATGCCTATCTACGATACAAATCAGCTAAAGATCAAACATGAGATCTTTCATATTATAGAATAAACATTATTTTGTTTATTCGTAAAAAACATTTTGATCAAATAAACTCTTTTTTTCACACTAATTCCCAACGTCAGCTCAGTGGTTTTATAGTTTCTTAGCATATGTATATCCGAAAAGGCAAATATTGGAGAAAAAATAAAAAAGAAGGATTAGATTATTTGAATGGCTTCAAAGCACAAAAATTTCGAAAAACAATATTTTGAGTTATTTATTTATTTATTTATTTATTTATTTATTTATTCCAATGTAAGAAACATATAAATATATAGTAAGATGAATTTCCCATGAGCACATAGTCCTCGTATATTCGGAAAAACATCAAAAGAAAAGAAAATAAATTAGTATATACGGTAACAACAATTAAAACTGATTAACATATAAAAACCATTAAAAACTAATTGTTTTTGACAGTCATAATCCAATTTTTAAGTTTATATCTACATTTTCGTCCAACAGTACATAATTTTATTTCATTTGGTAGATCATTAAACAATTTTTTATAATTATAATCTATTTGATGGAAAACGAAAGAATGCTTTGGAATTTCAATTGGAATCGTCAGATTTTTTGAATATCTTAAATTATAATTAAAATGTCTGAAAATTGGCTGTTTCATTTTTACATAATTGCATGTATATTTTGCCAAATTAAAAAGATAAAATTGATGAAAATTCATTATTTGATTTTTACGAAAATCATTATTGTTAAAGATACAACGAGTCAGCATATTAAATAGATTTATAATTGGTTTTAAATGAGTCACATAAGTTCCACCCCAAACTGGGATGAGATATTGTAATGTACTTAAAAAGAAAACGTTATATATTAAAATCAGATTTTTAAAAGTTAAGACAGTTTTTAATGATCGAATTATAAAAGTTATAGATCTTAATCTAACAAATAAACTTCTTATATGGGAATCCCATGATAAACGATAATCAATTGTAATACCCAAATATTTTGTGTGTTCGACATAAGTTAAGAGAGGACAATGACTACATTCAAGATTATTACATTTCAAATCATGATATTTAAGAAACAAATTCGTATTACAATCAGAGTGCAATTTAAAACGCATATATACAGATTTTTTTACATTTAAGGACATTATTATTTGATAACCAGAAGTTTAATAATTTAAGTTCTGATTGGGCTTCTTTAAAATTTACTAAGGAGTTATAAGCTAAAGACGGTGCAGAATTTTATTGGTATCACAGCTATCAAGAGGGTATTTAAGCTATCTTTCTAATAAGTTACTAAAAGCTCCTGAAGTACTGAACGACATTTTTGAAATTTCCATGGTTCTAATTTAAGAATGGAACAAAAATAATAACCAACGTTTTTCAAGCGTTAGACCAAAAAGATTACATGTTAACACATGAAATTATACATAAATTTGTTAAGTCGAGAACTTATACTAGACTAAGAGATATGAACCGCATTCTTCTTCATGAATAGAAATAATAAAAAAAAAATTTTAATTATAAACTCTTTTGTTTATTTCCTTATTTAAATAAAAAAAGATATTGTGTAGGCAGATTTTTAAAGCATTTTATTACAATTTATCATGTATGTTTTTCTTGCTCTTACAATTTCTTTTCCCATTAGATTCTTCAATTACAATGTTTTTAAATGCAGGCAATGCTGTGCTCGGTACCCGTGACGTCATGTTGCTTCCCCGTGGTGAAGCCCACCCTGCGCACTGCGAGACCTTATATTCCACTGACCTTGGGTAAAGGCATGCGCTGCCCCCGACCGGTTCCCCAAGCGCATAGCGAGTGCACTGGTGGGGCTTCTCGGAGGCATTGCTCCGAGATAACAGCCGGGAGACTGTCGACTATTTTTCGAACGAGAGCCTCTGCCTAACTCCCGAACGCGGGTGACTTTAACCTGCGCCACACCCGATGCAGTATAAATTCTCTTATTTGTCAACATCATGAGATATGTTTATTTGGATACTCTTCGTCTCACTTCTCAACCATGTCCTTTCTGGTAAGGGTGACCCTAAGGTAGCCGTGCTACAACCAGCATAGCTCACAGAATGCCTGAAGCACCCAAACCCCTGACCCACGGTAAGGGGGCATCCACTCAGGGTGGATCTGAATGTGCCCATGTATAATATAGTATCTCTTACAGTTATTCCATAGAAACTGATAAGTACTAATAATGTACCTCTACATTATTAAATAGAGACAACTGCATAAACATTGTTTTTAACCAACTATTCAAAATATTACTATAATTGGTAGGTAAGCATTTTATGTATTTTTCGTCTTTGTCTCAGCTATTTTAAGGTTTTTTTATACACTTTGAAAGTAATATTTTTAGTTAAAAATAAAATAAATACCAATTTTGAAGTTCTTGATTTTTATTTATTTTTTAAAAATTTTGTATTTCGAAAAATTCTAATAAAGAGCAATTCATTTGAAGCGACATATACTACTTTATGTTTGTGCAGTCAGAACCAACTCATGTCCCTTAAGCGGCTCTTTCTTCTTTGGGAAGTGGTGAAAGTCGCAATGTGCAAAGTCTTTCATTTTTGAACTGCAATTTTTCATCTTTGAACTGTAGGCGCTGCAACGCCTCTGGTGTGTGGTGACTCATGTGCGGGCGGACGTTATCTTACTCCAGAAGAGTGTCCAAAGCTGCCATTCAATCCTGGTGTCGACAACAACTCCGGAATTCCTCTCCGACGGGTTCACCCAACTAGTCACGCGTTGGCGCAATGCGTGGAAAGGGATGGGGACTATGCCGAAAAGTGCATAGTGCATTACATAGAGGACAACTGTGAGTATAAGATACAGAAAGAATTTTGAAAATCGGTCAACAAATAAAAAAAGTTACAGCCATGGAGACCTTACTTATCAATCGCCCCTCATAGTTAGATAATAATTCGATAGACATATTGAAAGATACCTTTAGATGTCCTTTAAATATTATTCTGAGAAATTTTCATTGCGGTGAAACGAATCCGGAGTGTCTGAAATGTCATGCAAACCACTTTGGATATTTATTGTGTTATCTATTTTTCATTCTTCAAAGTTTATTAATAAGTAAGATTGAGGCTAAAACAATAACACATATTTTTTTTTTCAGAAATGTGATCGAATTTCGATTATTGAGGGATCCTTGTATTCTTAAAACCCTTACAGATAGAAAAAGAAGTAATTTGATACCACGGTCTATAGATATTCATGGTCATCGAGTTTTCGCCAATTTCCATTAATGAAAGTAAAGTTTCGATCTACCGATAGGGTGGCGCTACTGGCGCAGTTGAGCTAGAGACACCAGAAAGAGGACTGTAATTTGAGCTAGAGCACTGTAATAGAGTGCTCTATTACAGTGCTCTAAGTTGAGCCGATTGTACATGCAGCGCCACTTTTCAATAGAGTTTCCGCCCTATTGGGAGCTAGAAACTTTAGCCACGGAAGCGAAACTTCCCTAGTTTCAGTGATATATCGTTGAGTGGCGCAAAATCGCCAAAACCCTAGCGGATGGACTGAAACTCTTTCGTGCGTGGAAAGAAGCGTTTTACCACTGATTAGTTATTATGTGTTTTAAAGAATTGTTTTCTCAAGGAGTTAAAAAGATGGAGGCTATTCAAAGTTCGGACTTCATACCTTGCTCTGTAACGGACTTCATACCTTCAGGAAATCAAAGTTCGGCAATAATTGTTCACATGAATATAGTAAAGTATGCATTCGAATAGTGTCAATATTAACTAAGTAATACTATAATGAAATATTATAACGCAAAAGTAAGAAATGAAGTAACGTGTAAGCTTCGTCCAAGATGCAACTTAATTTAAAAAGTACCTCGACTTCTAGTTAACGTATTGATTAATTAAAAGGTGATTATAAAGATTCAATAATTTAATAAGCAATCTGTTTTAGATTAAAGTATAACACAAACAGAATGGCATTATTTTACTTTCATAAGTATAGAATGTATTGCCAAATTGAAAAGGAGGATAGCTATTGCATTCGTCATTGGAGCACGGAATAATCTCTATAGAAAGCAGTGGACTAAATTATAGAACCACGATGTTTTTTTAAGAAAAATAAATAATAAAAAATTTTTTTCCAAAAAATAAATAAGAATAATATTTAGTTTGTTTACCATTTAAACTTAATACTTCAATTAAACGGTTGGTCATTGTCTGACTCAAGTTTAACAGTATTTCCCAATGAATCTCATCCCATGCTTTTTAAATGGCACATTTTAAGCCTTTTGCATTCTCAAGTTGTTTTCCATTTTTTCGTATTCACTTTGTACAAGATCACCCCATAAATTCTCAATTGGATTGAGATCAGGACTGCATGCTGGCCAGTCCAACACAGTCAGTCCTTGATCACAAAACCACTCTTGCGTTGACTTTTCACGGTGGATAGGTGCATTATCTTGTTGAAATACGATGTCTGGATCATTCAATTCATCTCTAAATGGCAACAGGTAATTTCCTAAAATGTCCTGATAATCGTCGGCTGTTAATTTTCCTTTGACAAACGCTAAGCTTGATTTTCCCTTTGCTGAAAAAGCAGCCCAAATCATCATGCTGCCTCCATCTTGAACACGTTTTGAAAGAATTTTTTCTGAACGTCGAAGATCATGCCAGTAGAACCGTATGCCATCGGGTCCATCCAGATTAAATTTTTTTTCATCACTGAAGATGGTATGGTTCCACATTTCACTATTTCCAATATACCGTTTTGCAAATACCAATCTGTCTTTCGTATGTTTTGAAGTTAACTTTGGCTTTTACTTCATTTTCGTATACACGTGGTTTTTGGATGCATGCACTATACGCCGTGTTGTTCTAGATGAAACAGGAAGATTCAGAGATGAAGTGATGCTTGATGAAGTTGAGCCAGTATCTGATGCCATTCGAAGGATGGCACGTTTGTCTCTTTCTGACACCTTACTGGGTCTTCCAGGACTGCAAACTTTTCCATACTTCTCAGGATTTTGTAGAAAATTAGGCACAACAGTCTTTGATCTGTTAATAATTGCTGCAATCTCCCTTTCGCTTTTCCCACAGTTATGATAGGCAATAATTTGAGCTTGCTGTTTGTCAGTTAACTTTGTACCACGTCCCATTGTTCGTTTGCAGTCAAATCACATTGATTCTGTTTTTTTATTATGATTAAGCAGCCTGCAGTGAAAAAAAGCACCAGACATGCAAATTTTTATGGAATAATACATTATTCTCAGGGTGGTCCTAAAATTTTGTCCACTGCTTTCTATAGAAATTATTCAAAAAAACTGAATTTTGTCATAACTTTTTTTATTTTTTTATTTCCTTTCCAAATAAAATTATTTATGCGTTAAAAAACAGAAAATATTTAAAAAATTAAATAAAAATATTTTGAGTTTTGTATTTCGACTGGTCCTATTATTATGTCCAGCAATGTAAGTATTGCATTAATCACTGAAACTCTTTTGTAATTCCAAAAGAGGGTGTAATTTATAAAATTGTAAAGATTTCATAATAATGCATGGTCCTTTGAGAATAATGCTCACAGTTATTTGAACTTTACATGCACCAGCCAAGAATAAAAAAGTTTTTTCATCTAATATTATTTTCCCACATTTAATTTATTTATAAAATTGAGAAAGCCCCAACAAGAAAAAGAAAACAGAAAAAAATTTCCCCAACATTATTGCATAATATTGTATATTCAAGAAATTGTGATACTTTTAAGTTTCATGACGCCATGCCATGTGACCTTTTTTATTCCTCTTAATTTCTTAAGTTTGTGTTATCATTTCCACCTTACTTGGCTTCTGAAGATGAGTGACTATCACTCGGAAACGTTTAAGCATGTATTTTGTAATGGAACTTATTCATGATGGGCTTTCTCTTCAAAATTTTCTCCGGATCATATCTAGAGCTCTTTTCAGAATTGTTCCTGGAGACAACATTTTTTTCACATCAACGATTTGAATTTCTACTGTGGTTCGTTTTCCTTCAATGTTTTGTGTACTCTGCATTCCGGAAGAGTAACAACTGATTGTATTCCTGGCACTTAAGAACTTTGTTGGAAATGAATTGAAATATAGCCCATTTTGAAATTATTTTAAACGTAAATAATGTTTTTAAATAAAAATAAATGCCACCTTTCTTTGTGGTTAAGTTCCATTGTAAAATGTAAATAGGGAAGGGGTAGGGTATTTTTTATATTACTTTTATTTTTTTCTGTTTTCTTTTTCTTGTTGGTTGGTTGGTTTGGTTTGTTTGGTATTAACGTCCTTTTCAACTGCCATGGTCATTTCAGGACGGCGTTATAGGGGCCGCAAATTTTGCCTCGCAAGGGTTCTTTAACGTGCAGCCGGCAAACGACTACACGGGACCAACGGCTTTACTTCCCTTCCGAAGGAAGTGCGTGATCTCAGGATTTCCCCCTGAAAAATCCTCGTCGTCCTCGGCCGGGATCGAACCCGCGTACTCGGGCATCAGAGGCGATCACGCAACCTGCTGAGCCACCGAGGCCGATTTTTCTTTTCTTGTTGGTGCTTTCTCAATTTTTTAAATAAATTGAATGTGGAAAAATAATATTAGTCTAGAAATTTTCCCCAACATTATTGTATAATATTGTAAGTTTTTTCATCATTTTCGGTCCTGAAATTCAATATAGTCAGTCATTTAATAAACATTCTGTTATTGAAAATATTAAAAGAATTTAATTTATTTTTTTTCAAAAGTGAATCTTTTCAAATTGAAAAGGTACATAACTATTGCAACTCCTTTGTAATTCCAAAAGAGGGTGTAATTTATATTAGCTTTGATTTAAAATATTACACAGTCCTGATTTTATTATTATATCTTCAAATTTGAAGGAGCATACCATAGTATTGAAAAGATACTTAAGTATTGCAACTCTTTTGTAATTCCAAAAATGGGTGTAATTTATAAAATTGTAAAGATTTCATAGTCATGCATGGTCCTTTAAGAATAATGCTCACAGGCATTTGAACTTTAATACACCAGCCAAAGATAATAAAGTTTTTCATATTTTTGCTCCTGAAATTCAATATACTCAGTCATTTATATTAAAAGAACTTGATTATTATTTTTCAGAAGTGAATCTTTTCAAATTGAAAAGGTACACAACTATTGCATGGATCATTGTAACTCTTTTGTAATTTCAAATGAGGATGTTATTTATATTAGTTTTGATTTTATTATTATATCGTCAAATTTGAAGGAGCATTCTTTAAAATTGTAAAGGATGCATAGAAACTGCATTAGTCATGCATGGTTCTTTGAGAATAATGCTCACAAGCATTTAAACTTTACATACATCTTCTAAGAATAATAAAGCTTTTTCATATTTTTGCTCCTGAAATTCAATATAGTCAGTCATTTACATTTAACAAAAACTTGATTATTATTTTTCAAAACTATTGCATTAATCATAATAATAATAGTAATTTCAAAAGAGGGTGCTATTTATACAAGCTTTGATTTTAAATATTACACAGTCCTGATTTTATTATTATATCTTCAAATTTGAAGGAGCATGCATCATAGCAATTGCATTATGGATTTTTTGAGAAAAAAGCTCACACACATTTGAAATTTATTTACAGCAGTCAACTATAGCATATTTTTTTCATATTAGCTTTCTGCTCAGGAATTTCACAAAATTCATTTATTTAACGAGCAGTTTGTTTCAATTTAAAAGAATAAATTCAAATTTATTACTATATACTCCAATTTGAAATAGCATCCCCTATTCTAAAATTTAAAATACGTAGCTATTGAGTTCACTATTGAAACACCTTTGTAATTTCAAAAGTGAATGGAATATTTATTAGTTTTATTTTATTATCTATCACAATCAGAATTTTATTATTATAATTTCAAGTTTGAAGGAGTGTACTTTCAAATTGAAAAGGCTACATAGCAATTTGTTTTAAGTTTGAAAATTATATTGAATAGTAAGTAAAAAAATTTTATTTGAAAATAATGAAATTGTAATCAGCAATAATAATTTTGAGCTCGTGAAATCCCAATGATATTCTTAATTTATATTGATGTTGAAATTATTTCTTATATAATCTGGAAATTAAATTTTTTTTTTGTTTTACTAAATGCAGCAAGATATATTGACCTGTATGTACAAAACTTTTCTTTGAAAATAATGGAATTTTAATCAACAATAATATTTTGTTTGACCTGAAAAATCATAACGAAATTCTTAATCGTTTATACTGAACTTTAAATTGTTTCTTGTATAAAATTTTTTTCGTTTATTAAATATAACAAATTATATTGACCAGTATATAGGAAAATTTTTATTTGAAAACAATGAAATTGTAATTTGTCTGCATCAGTAATATTTTATTTAACCTTCTGAAATGGTAATAAAATTTTTAATTTATACTGATACTGAAATAGGTTTGTTTTTTTTAATATAAGTAATCATATTTTAAAAGGAATTAATGGCAAATATTAGAAACGGCAATTAATAAAATGTTCCTCCAAATATAAACACAATATAGTTTATTAACCCAACCAAAGAAAAATTTAAACTAACAACCAAAAAAATTTGAAAATAAAAAAGTAGGAAAATAAAGAAGTCTACCATGAAGGACAAACAGCCCGCCTACCCCTTGACTTAAATGTAACAATTCCAAAAAAGTGAACATCTAATTATATCGAAATTTAGAATTTTTAATTAAATAATCCAAAATAAAAAGTTATTATCA
>JAHWFO010092366.1:3996979-4008367 GCA_023313115.1 Rhysida immarginata
ATTAATGTTTTTTTATAATTTTCTTCTTTTCCAATGATTTTTGTGTTATTCCAATCTGGTGTGTGGTTTTCTTTGATACAATGATTTATTTATTTATTATTAATTTTTTTTTATTAATTTCACGATTTTCCCCATTAAAAGGAGACTGAACACATTTAAATTTAAAATGCTCCATAAATGTTCAATTGAGTTCATGTCGTTAGTTCTCTGAATGCTCCTCAAAGCAATTGTGCACAACTTGGGCTCGATGACATGGAATATTGTCCTGCTGGAAGACCCCATCATTGTGGGTGTGCACAAAATCCATGACGGGGTATATATGGTCAGAAGGACTAAGGAACCCAAACGATGCCACGACGAACGCATCCACACTATTATAGAAACATCACAAATCTGCAAGGTGCATTGTTGATAACTTGTGTCTGCGCACACACCGTTCCTTTCGAAATTCCGATATAAAATGGAATGTTCTCTGTACTGTCCTTCTTGATGAAGTTGATGGAGGCCTTGCAGTGCATACCGGGAAAGAAATAACCCAGAATTCCGACCGGTTTCGCTTTTTATTCCTGGCTTAACAAGGATACATATGAAGAGGCATGCTAGACGCCTCTTTATATACAGATTATATTAGTACAAACAGTCTAATATTGGTTGGATAAACATTCATTGATAGATTGGATACAAATAAAGGTGAGCTGATAAAGCTATGCTAGGAAAATATTTGTGATTGGTGATAATGATTGCTAGAACGTGAAGAGCGAATTAGAAAAATAAGAATAGTAACAAAAGAAACAAGTGCCAGTAAAATGATAAAATCACAGCGATATAAATAAATGATACAGAGAGTAAAAGAAAAATGAGAAATTATTAATACAAAACAAAATAGAAAGAAAAGAGAATAAATAAAAAAGCGTTTAAATCAAGTCGGCAATGGGCGTCAGCATCGAATGTACGTCGAAAATTGTTTGCGCGTTCTAATTGGAAAGACTTTGTCCGTTGTTCACCGATCCAGTGATCTCTTCAAGATTGCCTTTCTAGAAGCAAGAGAAATCTTCAAAGCCAAACGTGATTCATCCGACAAACTCATTAACGCTCAAACCATTTTCGACATACATTCGATGCTGATGCCCATTGCCGACTTGATTTAAAGGTTTTTTTCTCTTTACTTTACATCTATTTTGTTTTGTATTAATAATTTCTCATTTTTCCTGTACTATCGACAATCGACAATCGAACAGTGTAGTGTATCGGTATTCGTGTGGAACTTGAAGCATAGCTTCCATAATCTCACCCTTCATAATCATATTCCAAGGGAAATACACTGAACTAGAAAAGAAGCCTGATGTACCCACAAACGTCATCCAAAGTATGAAAGAAAATTGCCTCCTCTTGGTGGAGGAAAATTTGATTGACGACTGTCTAGACTAGAAGCAGACCACTAGTATTAGATAAAACACGACCTATGAAGTCCAGTAATCTGGAAATATGACATTATCAATGTCTTCAAAATTAATATCAAGTATATGCCTTGGATCACGATATCTCTTTCTATATATAGGATGATTTAAAATGCCCGAGACTAGCTCGTTGCTATGATTTTCTATATTGGGCAGCATGGATTCCATAAGCCCTTGAACGTATTTGCCAATATGAGTCATGTTGAAGTCATTATAAATGGAGGAATTGCGAACAATTCTCCGATCTTTTTGCGCAATAGTCCTAAGGGTAACGTTTTGGAACGTTTGCAGTTCTTTCCACCTAGTCTTACATATTGTGGCCCAGACGGGCATACCATACGTCAAGATGGTCTTTCCATAAGTTGCGTGGGGAGTCCAGTAATATCTGTACTATCTGTATCATTTATTTATATCGTTGTAATTTTATCATATTGCTGGCACTTGTATATTTTGTTAATGTTCTTATTTTTCTGATTCGCTCATCATGTTCTACCAATCATGATCGTCTTCCACCAATCACAAATATTTTACTAGCATAGCTTTTTCAGATCACCTTAATTTGTATCCAATCAATCAATGAATGTTTACCCAACCAATCATAGACTGTTTGTATCATCATAGTCTGCATATAAAAAGGCGTCCAGCATGCCTCTTCATATGTATCTTTCATATGTAGGAATAAAAGGCGATATAACTGGTCAATGTCATGTAACATTATTCACGAGCCTAGGTGATGCGCTGCCTATCATGTTGTTGCATTAGCAGTTACCTAACCTAATCTAGCTAAAATAACTCAAGGATGTTAAAGCAAGCCATAGCGTCTTGCTGGATAAAGCGCCTACATTGCAATTGGCAGTTATCTCATATGCTAGGGCTTGTCGGTAAGGCTGGACAATTCCAGCCAGATGCTGGTAGTCACGGTCAGGGAGCAGTCGTGGCCAGTCACAGCATCTTCATGATCGATGGTATTGCTTTCCAGAAGATATTCCTCGTATACATAAGACGCCATGGATCGCGAAATACTGAATTCCTTAACAGTCGCGGAAATGGAATGTCTCCGAAATGCGTCTGGCATCCACTAAAATGCTACGTTCAAACTCAGTTCTCTTTGCCTAGCCATGATTACCAACGACATGGATACAAGTATAAAATGTGTACAAACAATTATAATATATCGCAAATATTATAGGTTGTTTTGGATTAGTCCATATCGGCGTGTGCATGTGATAGCAGTTTTCAATTTTCATACGACTGTCCCATGACTTTTGGCCTTTGAGTGTGTATGTAAATTTCCATGGAGAACTGAAATGATAAAGTGATTCTAAGTTTAACACTTTTAAAATACATTACAATAAATTTTGCATGTACTTATACAGAGTGTTTTTGAATTGAGTAGAGATTTTTTTGGGAGATGATAGAAGAGGTCCTTAGAAGTATTTTTTGTCATATGAATATGGGGTCCCCGCAGCTCCGTTTACTTACAATACTGTATTGAACAATCAAATGACACCGGGACGCAGTGTGCGTTGGTAGGCCTAGATTATTTTATTTTTAACAATTAACACAAGCAATCTACTGTATGGCTTTTACAGTAATTGTTCGAAATGACCGCCATTTACATATGGACTAATCGTATTTTACTATGGAATCGTATTTTACCATGGGGTTGGATACCATGGAATCTCCTTGACGAAGTTTGTCCTAAGACTTTTCAACAAACAAGCACGTGCACCTTGAAATTTCTTTGCAAACAATTACTTTAAAAGTTATTACAGTAGATTGCTTGTGTTAATTGTTAAAAATAAAATAATCTAGGCCTACCAACGCACACAGCGTCCTGGTGTCATTTGATTGTTCAATGCAGTATTGTAAGTAAACGGAGCTGCGGGAACTCCATGTTCATATGACAAAAAATACTTCTAAGGACCTCTTCTATCATCTCCCAAAAAATTGTACTCAATTCAAAAACACCTTGTATAAAATAAATACAAACTAAAAGTCAGCATTAAGCTCACTTTAAACTGTTCTTAATTCCTGTTTTCTTTACTCTCCACTGGCACAAAATGTTAGTTGCTGTGTTTATTCTCCGTTAATTTTCTTTTGCTGGTGGACAGTGAAGAATATCGGAATTTGAGGCAGTCAAAGCCCGTTTAACGTAAACTTTCTATTTATTTTTATTTTATACTTCTTCTGTATGAGTAAATCCTTAATTTATTTTAATATAATTCAGAAGTATCCACTATTACTCATATCTAAGTTGTAGATAAAATATTATCAGTTAATAAGAAAATAAAACATATCTAGCTCAAAAATCCGGTTATAAACATCCCCATCCCACAGTCAAGCAAGAAACATTTTTAATACAGCATTTAAGAAAAATTGTTAGTAACCTATTGAAAGAAAATAGAAAAATAATTTCAGTACGGAGAAAAGAAGGATGGGGAAAGGAAGAGCCTACCTTTGCTTGAGTGGTTGGTGGATGCATTTCCTGCTTGCAATATTGCTGTTTAGATGAAGTTTGCTCATGAAAGTTGCCAAACTGTCTGATCGCACACTTCCGTGTCGGTAGCATGGCGGCCCAATGACGTAGTTGGACGAGGAGCCGCTCTCCAAAAGTTTCTTCCTCCAGCTGGACCGTCGAGGATTGCGAACACTTAGCACGAAAGAGGAGGATGACGAAGACGGCGAAGGCGACGAGCTGCAGGAAGCGGACGGACAGCATCCTCCCATGGCGCTGGCAGATGACGTCGTCGAAGGGCAGCGGGTTGGCCGAGTTAAGTCGTCCAAACTCGAAGAACGCGTTCGATTTTCGGCCCATCGGGTCCGCATCCAATGACCCGGCACAGCAACAGCAGGACAGAGGGACGGCAAAGGAGTAGGTATGACGGACAATTGATTCTGGATAGACGCGTCCGCCGAAAGCGGCTCCTCGCTTGCGGACCTTCGGCGGCGGTGGGCGTTGAGCCGCTTGCGAAATTTGTTGCGAGACGGACGGTGATACCGATCGTGGCCCGTCGTCGTGTCATTCGTGTAGTTCATCGACTGGCGACCTAGACGGAACATAGTCATGGAGGGGAAGTTGACACTCACCCCCTCCGCACGGACAGAAACCTCTTTGGGCACACGGGTAATTATTCTATTTATTCCGCTCGGTAATTAAGTGATATACTAATTACTATCGCCATGCAAGACCACGAAAACTTTGTAAATTTTAAATGGACGCCAAAAAGGTAATAACGCTTCTACTGCTGCAGAAGCAGTACAAAAACATCAACAGAATTCCCGGTCAATTTTATGATGATTATATGACCGTCAAGAGCAGAGAAATTGACAACCAACGAATAGAGCAACACGACAACAAGTGCAACGTAGAACTTCCTTTTCCCATCGATCTGTTATTGAATGAGTCGAGCAGCCATCACAGCCGGGACTCCCACGCAACCATCAGTCTACGTGCGTAAACGGAGGGAGCTCCCCCCCTACTCCTCCTTTATCGCTCTACATTACTTACACCCCTCCATTCTAACAAACGATATTTGCTAATATTCAGGTTAATGGATTTTTCCTTTGGTTTTTGGGGGAGAGCTATTTGACTGTTGATATATAACTGTTTTGGATAATTAGATACAGGAAATATAATAATTAAGAGCAATAGTTCTGAACGAGCAGACGTCAAATGCTTTAACAGTTTTTAATGATTCCTGTCTGTTCATATTCAATATTTTCACTTTTAAAACTTCGAATGTAAACTTCAAACACAACTAGTTTACGGTTTATTTCAAATATATAATTTAGTAAATACCCAAGCTGGAAAGCGTAGCATTAGTCTAAAAAATAAGTTCTATTTGCATAGTGCGTTGTTTGTACATTTTCTTTTAAAAATGTAGCATTTCATGCTCACGTGGTGTAAGAAAATTTAAGGCCTTTTCCGTCTTGCGTGAGTTAGGAAAATTTTCGTGCACATGAGATTATCGGTTTAAATACTCACAAACGGCTGAAATTCTTCTCTTAACAAAAGAATGCAAAAAAACAAATTTTCTTTTATTAAATTAACAGGACCTTTCTTGTATATATTAAAGATCAGCTGATATTCTTGATAAAATTTTTCGTTTATGATATTAAAATAACACATCAACTCTGTTTAAATAAAAAACAGAAACAAAAACAAAACACTCCAATTCATAACAGCAATTCGTTCCATAGGATTCGTTTCATTTTGAAGGTAGAAAGGAAGTATAAAAATTTCGCAGGTGGACTACCCTCTGGAGTGAAAACAGAGTAGCATGGTGGTAAGGGTGACTTCAGTGACTTCAAACGAAGAATGATTGTAGGTGCTCCAATGGTAGAATTAAGAATTTTAAAAATAGCCCCCGTTCTACGACATTCACGTATATAAATCGGAGTCACACAACGACGGCAAAAAATGATGTTACGGGAGGGGAAATCGGGCGGAAAACGCGATAGAACTATTGATGAAGAAAAACTGGGCTCTACTTTACCGTCGAAACAGTTCTAGCCAATCAGGGCGATCTTAACACTACGTTATGCGTATGTAATATCCAATTCTGACTGCAACTGTTTATATATGATTTATGTTTCAGAAAATATTAAACAATTCCTTTGACCTTTTTTTAGAAATGCACACAGCTTTCAGTTTAGCACAATCTTAGTGTCAAATTTTTAAAACAATACTTAGAATATTCATATGTAAATGTAATTGAAATTAGTCAAAGTAAGAATACTGTGGAAGAAAAGTTGTTTTCTGTAGCTCTGTGCTGTTATAAAATAATGCTGAATGATTACACAATGATGAAAATAGAGGACACTCTTGTAATAGAAAAATAAGTAAACTTAATCCAAATGATGTAATCAAAGTCGTTTATAAGAATAATTTAAGAAATTTTTAATCGACAAAATTTATCCAATTAAATTATTAAATTCATTTTTAAAA
This sequence comes from Rhysida immarginata, assembly GCA_023313115.1. Lineage (NCBI taxonomy): Eukaryota > Metazoa > Arthropoda > Chilopoda > Scolopendromorpha > Scolopendridae > Rhysida > Rhysida immarginata. The sequence continues at coordinate 4,003,388 of JAHWFO010092366.1, forward strand.
ATATCTGTACGGTACTAAAGCTAGGAGATACTTGAAAAGATGTTTCAAATTGGAAAATTCTTTCAGAAAAAAATTGAAATCAATTTTGATATGGGAAAATTTGAAAAAAGTTTTTTTTTTTTTTTGTTTTTTTTTTTAGTTCGAGCCAAAAATTGATTAAATTGTGGCCAAGGTTCGGTTAGGTTATTGAGAACAAGCTAATGTGATCATGTGTGTGAGGTCGTCTGCGATTTCATCATGGACATTCAATTTGAGACGAGCAAATTCGAGCAACGAGCAATCTGAGAGAGCATATTCGTCGAAAGAAATATCTACGGAGTGAAATAAAATGGATGGTCCACCACGACGATGCACCCTCTTACCGAGCTCTTCTCACACGATAAAAACAATAGAAATTCGCTTCCAAACAGATCCTACTCGCCAGATTTGGCTCCTGCAGACTTTGCCCTTTTTCCGAAAATAAGGATCCAGTTGAAAGGTCGCCGTTTTGTTATGCTTGAGCAGATCTAGTGGGAATCGCAGAAGGTGCTTGATTTGTATCAACAAAATAACTTTCAGAACATATTCAAGGCAGTGGCCTGCTATGATGCACAGAGGCAGCCGCATAACGCGGCAACGCAAGAGGGCGGCATCGCAAGGAGGGCGGCCTTTGGCGGCATTTGGATAGACTTGCATTATACCGCGAAAATCTACCACACACCCTTGAAAATATTCCTGAAATGACAGGAACGCTAGACTCAATGGCTTCTCAAGGGAGATACTTTAAAGGGGGTAGGGTTTAAATGTGTTTAAATAAAGTATTTTCTCTTTAAATAAATCAGCCCCAGAAACTTTTCATCGCAACTCTTATGTACCTAAACATCTTTAGTAAATAATATTTATTTAATCTTGAAGCCACTTTGTTGTTGTGATGGTTGTTTATTTATTCTGGAAACAAATAAATAGATTTCAATGCATTATTTTAATAATAAAGATATACTTCTTTTCATAAATAATTAAAACCATTTTTAGTATTTAAAAAGTATATTAATTAGCCTTGCATATTCACTATCAGTTAGTCAATTTTGGGACTAACTCGATCACGTGACTTGGATGCACCTTTCTTCGGTTCCTCTGAAGTATAATAAACACTAGCAGAGGTACCCGGCGTTGCCCGGGATAATTAAACTTGTAGGTAAAGAGAACAATCTCAAAAAATTAAATTATAACTCCCAATTAGTTAAATAATAACTCACTCAATACAGCACAGAGCAAAGGGGTTATCCATTCTACGAAAAATACGAAAAACAGGAAATCTAGGTGATATACCGGGAATTTATCTAGACTCTTCTTGACTTGCCTCACCACTGCGGAGCATCACCAGATATTTTAGACTCAAGTTTTTCTTGCCTTTGACGTGGAAGCTCTTATACCCTCTTGCTCTATTCGAAACTCCCATTGTTCAGATGTTTCAAATGCCCGCATAGCTTTTTCTGTTTTAGTTGCAGAGTTTCTCTGACCAATACTCGTTCTTTCTCTTTCCTTTTCAGACACATAAATTTTTGCCAGCCATCTGGATGTTTGATAAGGAGCTCAAAGGAGACACGCGTGACTCCTTTGCCTCATCAATAGACGCTGCCTTATTACTGTTCTGTCATTGCATCACCATTTTATGCTCATTATTAATAACTCTTGGAAACCAACGTTCATTCATCACATTATCAATATCTCAGTTTCCAAAATACAGACATTCCCACATAAGACAGTCAAAATGTATTTTTATGAAATGTTTGGATCTAATGAGCAATTAAATAAGCTAGGTTATAACCCAGAGTGGCTCGGACTTTTTTTTGGATTAAATTTTGCAATATTTTAAAAATAAACACATGAAAGCGCTTATAATTAATACAGTAAAAATTCTTAATGAAAATTCAAAACAAAAATCTTTAAAGGCTCACAATGGATGGACCACTCCAAGGATGCCACTGCTAGTTTAAATAATTTCTTACTCACGTAATCTTACTTTAGATGTACAATTGATGTTGTTGTAATTCCCATTCTTCTCTCGATGTCTTGAAGCAAAACTTGGCCATCCTTCACTTTGTGTAGTCTAGCAGTCGCCGATTCTTCTATTTACTTGCTTTCCATTTGCTCAATACAGCACGGAGCTAAAAGAGTGCTTTCTCTGTCGTCTTTCCACTTTTTCTCAATAATCTGCTAACTCTCTATTATTTCCAGTTATTGATGATTTTTCCATGAAATTCTTTAATACTAAGAACTCGTCACATAAATTTCTCCAGTCACATAAATTTTTGCCAATCGTCTGGACGTTTGATAGGCAGCACAGGGAAGACATGCGTGACTCTCATGCCTAATAAATAGATGCTGCGTTATTAATGTCCTGTCACTGCATCTTCAGTTTATGCTCATTATCAAAAAAGTTTGGAAACGAACGTTCAGTCAACGCATTGTCAGCATTTCAGTTTCCAAAATATACACTTTCCTACAGAATATAGTCAAAATATACTTTTAGGAAATATTTGGACCTGCTGTGCTATCAAATAATCTAAGTGATAACCCCGGCGTGGCATTGTTACAAATTTTGACTTTCATTGGTGGTCATGAGATATATATTGTTAATCCCGGCTTAATGTTGGTGCATTGCATGTTGACACCATTGTTGATACCTATTGCTGCATAAACTTTGCCTTGCATTGTTGGTCATGTGATATTTCTCATTAATATGCCCTGCCACGACCATGAATATCGATTTTTTATCGATAATTATTATTTATCCGAAATCTCAGTTAGACAGTGACCTTCCTCATGGTTTGAAGGTCAAGTAATCAAAATATCATCAAGATCGGAATGAAACTGTAGATTTGCATAAGAAAAAAACAAACCCCAAACAAACCCACCCATAAACAATCTTCTTTATATATTTAGAAGACTAGCAGAGGACCTGGCGTTGCCCGGGATAATTACGCTTGTAGGTAAACAGAACAACTTCATAAAGCAAAATAAACCTCCAAATTGGTTAAATAATAACTCAATCACTACAATATAGAGCGAAGGGACTATCCATTCTAAGAAAAATCCGTAAGACAGGAATTTACCTCTTCACTGAAAAAATCCATTCTAGGTGATATACGGAAACTCGATTTACCAAAAAAAAATTTTTTAAAGGCTCACAATGGATGGACCTCTCCAAGGATGCCTTCTAATCTAAATAATTTTTTACTCACGTAATCTTACTTTAGATATACACTTGATGTTGTTGCAATTTCCTTTCTTCTTTCGATGTCTTGAAGCAAAACTTGACCATTCACCACTTTGTGTAGTCTAGCAGTCGCCGATTCTTCTATTTACTTGCTTTCCATTTGCTCAATACAGCACGGAGCTAAAAGAGTGCTTCCTCTGTCGTCTTTCCACTGTTTCCCAATAGTCTGCTAACTCATTATCTCTAGTTACTTATCATTTTTAAAGATTTTCAAGAAATTATTAAGTACTAAGAATTCTCTTTTCTAAGAAAAGCCTGAATAACAGGAATTCTATGCATTGAATTCTATATTGCACAAACTTTGCCTTGCATTGTTGGTCATTAGACATGTATTTTTGATCCTTGCATAGTGTTGGTGCATTGTGTGTTGACACCATTCTTGAAACCTATTGTTGCACGAACGTTTATTTGCATTGTTGGTCATGAGATATATATTGTTGGTCCGTGCAGAGTCTTTGAGAATTGCGTGTTGATACCATTGTTGATACTTATTGTTGCAGAAACTTTGTCTTGCATTGTTGGTTATGAGATATTTCCCATGAATATGCCCTGTTATAACCATAAATATCGATTTTTTATCAATAATTATTATTTTTTCGAAATCTCAGGTAGACAGTGACCTTCCTCATACTTTGAAGGTCAAGTATGCAAAATATCATCAAGATCGCAATAAAACTATAGATTTAGTTGGTTTGGTTTGTTTGGTATTAACGTCCTTTTCAACTGCCATGGTCATTTCAGGACGGCGTTATAGGGGCCGCAAAATTTGCCTCGCAAGGGTTCTTTAACGTGCAGCCGGAAAACGACTACACGGGACCAATGGCTTTACTTCCCTTCCGAAGGAAGTGCGTGATCTCAGGATTTTCCCCCTGAAAAAATCCTCGTCGTCCTCGGCCGGGGTCATACCCGCGTCCTCGGGCCTATAGATTTTTATAGGAAACAAATACACCCACAAACCCACAAAGAAACCCAGAAACATCCTTCTTCTATCTATCTTTGTATATCTCCCTTGAACTCTCTATCAAACGTCCAGGCGACTGGCAAAAATTAATGTGCCTGGAAAGGAAAGAGAAAGAACAAGTATTGGTCAGAGAAACTCTGCAACTAAGACAGAAAAAGCTATCCGGGCATTTGAAACATCTGAGCAACGAAAGTTTCTAATAGAGCAAGAGCTTCTACGTGAATAGCTGGGTACTTCTGCTAGTTATATACAACGTGTCCCAAAACTCAACGATAAGCTTGTACCTACGAATCAACCTCGTCATGATCATTCGGGAAAAAATAAGAAAAAAATTTTTTTTATTTTATTTTAAATATTAATTGACTTTTTATGAAAACTTTGAAATTTGACCCCCCTTGTACCTTATTTATTCTACTGTGACCACAAAATTATAGATATTCCGGGATTTTTTTTCTTTGTTGGATAGCTTAGTAGTCCTGTAATAGATCATTGCAGCAAAAAGTCTGACAATGCTTATAGTTTCTACACAAAAAACAAGCCAAGTTCTGTTTTTTCACGAAATTCAGCAAAAAAATTACGTTTCGGTATCTTTGACACCGTCTGGTGTAAAAAAAGTGTATGAACAATGCTATGGCAAGTTATTTAAAAAAATAGTTTAGATTATCACAATTCCAAAAAGGTATAACACTATACCAAAACTTTGATCCATAAAAAAACTGCCCTCCTCTACACAACGAGCGACTAATATTTACTTTTTCCG
>JAHWFO010092366.1:4013367-4026051 GCA_023313115.1 Rhysida immarginata
ATGTCGCCACAGTCTCCAGAACACTTAATTTTTGGTTGTTTACCATATATGTTGGAGTCGCAGAGCTCGCAAGCTCCCAAAGTCCCCTGTTTGCCTTTTTTCTTAGTCTTATTTGCCATCTATTAAAGGAGCGATGTTACAGACGACCTGCCTCCCCGGCCACCTGGCGGATAATAATAATAATAATAATAATAATAATAATAATAATAATAATAATATTTTTGGACTCTCTGATTCAAATCTTTCCGTAAATAATGTTAGCAATAGGAAATTAGTCACGACATTTTTAAAGCGATATTTGCCTTTGCCAGCCGTTTGCTGCAGGGATAGCTCAAACCAGGCTGATCTAGAGGTGTCCACTCCGATATGTTGTGAGTGTCAACGTTTGCCGCAGCATCTAGGAGTCGTAAGGCCTTAGCAGTACAGAACGGACCACAGTGAGGGTGGACGAGACAGCTGATGAGGTTTTCATCGGTGCTTGGTATCTTCTCACAAAGCCATTTTATTAACAGCGAAGCGCGCACTTCACCAAAGAGTTAAGCGCAGTGCGCTGCCATGCTCGACCATACATAATGAACAGTATGATGGTTCATCGGGATTGCACTTCTATATCTTAATTAGTTTTACCTGTATCTTGTTAATATGTTCGTTGGCTCAGTTCAATGTTGGTATATTTCCATACCCTCATATTAGGTAATCCATGAGCGTCTCCACTTACGAATTCCAATTTCGTTGTTGGGTTCCCGTAATCCTCCCAGCAAAAGTGTTACACGACACTGGCTGTGTCTAAGAAAAGATACATCATATGTGAATTTTTGATATTTATCTGTTCAGACAAAAGACACGCTAGCGTAAAGCACATTAGGCTTTTACTTTAAATTTATCAATATTTGAATTATTTACGAGAGTTGTTCAAGAATTTTTACCTCCTAGTTCGTATCTTTCATATTTGTTATCTTTGGACCCGATAATGCCCGCCCGCACAGGATCGCCACACATAAGAGGCGTTGCAGCGCCAACAAAGATGAAAAGCTTCTATTCAAAATTAAAAGACTTTGCATTTTGCGACTTTCTCCACTTCCCAAAGAAGAAAGAGCACCTTAAGGGACATGAGTTGCGTTCTGATGACGAGGTGAAACATGCCATTCAAATCTCGTGTGACCAACAGTGAATAGTGCGTTACATCGAGGACAAATTTAAGTATCAGACTCAAAAAGAATTAAAAATTAATTCATGAATGGGCTGTGAGGGTTTTACCCTACGCCATACCTCAAACATAACAAAATGGCTTTGAAAATCTGTTAACAAATAAAACCGTTACGGACCAGGAGGCAAAACTTCTTGAACAACCGTCGTATTTTGTATGTTTGATTAAAATATTTTGCTTTTAATTTTCAATGCTAAATTTTGCTAATTTAAGTCTGACTCTCACTCATTAAATATACATTATAAAGCGATATGCTTAGCAATTTTTAATAGAACTTTAAGTTAAGAACTCAGTTTCAAATCAAGAGCTGAGATTAATATCTGTTTTAAATCGTCGCAGCTTAAATTGTGATATATTTACAGAAATTAAATATTTCATTTGTTGCATTTCTTGACGAAATACATCCTCGCGTTTCCTTTATATGCTGGGAAGAGAACTGGAACCTGTCGTTTGCAAGTTGGCGAACGCAGCAGTGAGAAGCCAAGAAGACGGCTATTAGCAGGGTGATCCTTTCGTAGATGCTCACACTATGCAGAATTGCTCAAATTGATGAACGAGCACTCGATAAAATATGGCTAACTATCTAAACTACGTCACAGAAAAGCCATCCAGCAGATACGATCACCCTCTATTGATGGAGACACTGAAGAGAGTGGAATCCGTGATGCTGCAATCGCCAGTGGTAGTTGAACAGTGTTCGTTTGAAGGCAAATGATTTAAAACTTTCAGTACCGCTGCCCACGGATAATCGGGTAAAGATAAAAAAACCTTGGTTGTCTCCCCTGGATCGAACTGCTAGAAGAACAACGAAATAGGTAGATGACCCCAATCCTGTGGATCAGTGCGGCGTAACATGCAAAAGAATGTCACTAAATCAACGGTAATAATCTTATATAGGTTTACTTGTCGATAATGCATGATTACTGACAACAAGGGAGGTAACGCTAGCCAATTCACCTTGAAAAAGAAACGCAAGTGCGATATCGAGTTGCACCAGGAACTCTTGCGCCAGGAAAGATCCAAGAAATTTCAATATCGAGTTGTAAAATACGTACGGAAAGCCGTGCAGGCCTGGGCTAAACTGGTGACAGCCATCCGCCGATAGAAACTTCTTGATTTCATCTTCGGTAAAGGTTATAAAGACATCAGTGTAATCCGAGAAACGTCTCATTGCCTCTATCCAATGCTTCGTGGTATCCGACGGGAAGATTGGGTGGCAGCAGAATGATGAAAAGTGGGAATGGAAAGCTTATAAGATGTCAGTATCAGAATCCACTTCCCCACCTTCCACTATTAAAGGGTGATATCGCATAACATTAGCACGCTGCCTGTCCTCTGTAAATGCTGCCGACGTCATATGTCTGACGTCAGCAGTCCAGGTTAGTTTTGCCGTGAGTGCTGCGCCGGCTGCTTTGCAGATCTTAGAGCACTGACGAATGTCGACAGCATCTATCTTGGTCTTCCTAAAAACCGTTTGATTTTCGTTTTAAGCATTAACCACGAAGCAAGCATAGGAGCCAAATTGTAAAGATGTTTTTCCACAAACTGAACAAATATACCCTTGAATTCCTCATCGTCGAGCAATAGTGTCCAAAGGTCGAACAATGCATATTGCTGGAATAAATGATGCACTTGTCCAGATTAAAATATATTATCATTAAAGTCACCAGCAACCACTACAGATAAAGGTGAACACAAGAAAGAGTCAATGTCACTGTAAAATACCAGTCTCTCTGCCCGAATACAGGAACCATTCACGCTAATCAATCGTAAATTAGCTGCAGATGTTGAGATGTCTAATGAATGGAAAGGTTAAAGATGGTTGTAGTAACTCCTTGATCTTTTGATGAAAAAGAGTCAGTAAAGAATTGTTCTTGCGGATATTGAATGCACAGACGAGAAGATCGTACACTGTTGTGAAGTTGCGAGCTTCACCTCTTGGAGCAAGAAAATGTCCGGCCTGAGGAATAAACATCGATAATACTGATTGCTTAAAAGAGAAACCAAGGAAACACACGTTCAGGGAAATGACCTTCATCGAGGATTTATGATGTTGGAGGTTAACTCGTATATGATGGAGCCTGGAGGATGTAAATAGAGGCTCTGCGTCTTCTGTCTTGGTAACTGGTTCCAAAATGAAGAGGAGCAACAACAGCATTGATGACTAACGCAGCTGTCTCCGTCAGAAGAAGAAGCAACGCCCTCCCTTCTGCTGCGATACCATCTGGGCTTTTTCTTGCAAGGACTCTTGGCCAAAGCAAGCTCATCCCGCTGTGCTGATGTTGCTGATTTTAGATTCCCAACTGATGATGACACAAGCTGGTGCACGTGTGAGCACAATTTTAAAAGACAGGGACATTGATGATTGTACTGGCGGAAGAAGAGCTGAAATATCCTCTTCACAAACACCGATCTAGACACAGAGCAGCGTCTACATCGTCTTCGGCGAAGCTCATTTTCTCTACCATCGAGATGTCGCTTGATGGTTCTGGAGGAGGAAAGATTTCCAGAACCTCTAGAGGTGGATGGAGGTGGTGGCGACATAACCATTCACGTCTCACGTAGATGGAGTTGAATCCACCAGCAATCTTCGAGGCAGAGGTGAAGGCAGCTTGGGAGATGATGTAATCAACATTGACAGCTGGGACAGGACTCCTGAGGTGGTGACGGAGGTACTATTTGCCATGCGTACGTCCTATCTGGGAAACAGTTGTTTTTTTGCCCACTATTCGAGAACATGTCTCGCATTTGTTCAGGCGAGGAAAATCCTGACATGAATGGATTTCTTGCAGTACCAGCAGCACTGCCTCGTTCCCTAGTAATATAACAAACGAATCTGAAATGTAACGCTCCAATCTCAGGCCCAACAAAATGTCACCATTCTGAAGATGGAAAGTGTCAGAGTGCCTAGGGCCATAGAACTTGAGCACTTCCCCATAGTCGGGCATAAGCCTATATCCATAGGCTTATGTTCGAAAGGAGCTGTGAAAACCCCGGACATGGAACGACAAATGTCTAGGGTCAGAGTGATACAGTGGTATGTCTGACCTGTATACTATTGGCAGACACAATATGGTCTGCCACATTTATCTGTCCTCAGAGCATCCTTGACTCATTTGATAGGACTTTGGAAACTGTTCCCTGGGAGCATTGCAGTTTTTCGGCAATTGATTGCTGCGTTTAACCATCACATTTGAGCTTCAGGATGATTTCTTTTTCTGCAGTGTTAAGTTCACGTTTTTTTGCCATTTTAGCTGTTAAATGCCACTTCACAATGGTGCAGCTTCTGTTTTTATATCGTATACCAATCACGTGATGTACCTAACATGTTTCTGTCATTTGCATATTGGTTTTCTCTAATTGTTCCGTACTTTTTTCCAATGGTTTGGACTATTCCATACCTTTTTCCAAGCGTCCTTTTGTTCAATAGATTGTAATTAATTTCTGGAACAGCCAAACCAGCTGAGATTAAATACATGACTGTACAAACACTTGATAGATCTGTAAATAATTGGTCTTCTCTGAAAGGTTATCTCGTAATAATTCCAGTAGTGCGATGCCAGGGTAACAATGAATGGATTATTCCATACTTTCTGCTAGGGGTTGTAAGATAGGACAAAAGATATCAAAGAACAAATAATGACATGCTATGAATGAATATATAAGAATAGTTATAAAATTTGCAGATTATCGAATTTGAATTTGCAAATTATCCTGTTTTAAAGTTTTCAAAAGCAATGCCAAATTTTTGGAATTATGTTTGAAATAGTTTGTGAAGGCGATTAGTTTAGCCTTTCGATACTTGGTTATATCATTCCTTAATGGTTTTTAAATACCGAAAGGTTCTTTATGCTTTGCCCTCGTCCGACCGTCCATCTGGCCGTCCGTCCATCTGGCCGTCCGTCCATAACTCGATTTTCTCGGAAAATATGAAATGGAAAATCTGTTTTCACCACAGACAAGGTCGAAGATGGCAGAAGTCGGCACGTGCTCTAATGGTACTTCTATATCCTCATTATTACGATACCCTGTAAAATTTTTCAATATCTCAGATAAAGGTTGCAAGAAAGAACCATAAAAAATTACTCTCTCATCATTTATTAAGTACCAGAGTAACATATCAAACTACTAGCAATGACAATGACAAGCTATGAAGGAATATAACATTAAGTACTGTTTAGCCAATTGATAAATTTAGTTCGAAGATGGTCGAAATGGTTCACTGGCACGTGTTCATAAGTAGCCATTATCCCTTGGAAATTTTTAAAGTCTAAGGTATGGCATGTAGTACATCAAAGAACTTGTAATGACGAGTCATAATGGATGGATATAACGAATATTAATAAGTTCGAAATTGTCTAAACAGGTTCACTTGTACTTGATCTAATGATACCATGAAAATATCATTGGAAATTTTCAGTGTCAAAATATGACGTGGTAATAAATTAATCAATTTCTAGCAACTAATGAAGAATAAATATTATTTGTATAAGTATGCAGTGATGAGAAATTGATTCTGTACATCATTTTAAAATAGTGTCGCCGTTATTGTCGCATATTGCTGTTATTCCCAGTAGGTAATTGTCGCCTATTCATAATAATAATTCCCAGTAGGTAATTGCTGTTAGGCCTAAAGTTAATAACTACTTATTGTTGGCAGGCCTATTGTTATCAATAGCTAATTGCTGACTAGTACAAATAGCTGTGAGGCCTAAAGTTATCAATAGGTGATTGTTATTAGGCTTATCATTATCAAGATCTAATTGCCATTATTAACAAAAGGCTGTTAGGGCTAATATTATCAAAAGCAAATTGTCCTTAGGCCCAAAGTATTAACAGCTGATTGTTGCCAATAATAAGTACTTGTTAAGCCTAACTAATGTAATCAACAGCTAATTGTTATTGTCCTACAGTTATCAAAACTTCATAATTATCAAAAGCAAATTGCTGTTAAGCATAATGTTATTGAAAGGTAATTTCTCACAACAGCAAATTGGAGTTAGGTTTAATAAATAAACATCTAATTGTTGTCAATAGCAATTAAGTCTTAGGCCTAAGTAATGTTATCAACAGCTTTTTATCGGCAAGTATAATTTCTAACCAATGATGTCAACAAAAATAAAGACTGGATCAAGCCTTTTATGAGCGTGATAACACAAGCACATGTCTAAATAACTGCCAGGAAAATAATTGCTGCAAAATACATTTATTTATTTATAATGACAAATCTGAAACTGTATTTAATTTGTTAATACAATGTATTTTAAATTTAATATGTATAATTTCCAAAATTATAAAAAAAATTTCTTTCGACTCTTCCAGCATTGTTAACGCTAGCTTGGAATACTTCGTTAGGAATGCCCAATTAGAAGGAAGAAAAGTGCTGAAGAGAAGGCACATAAACGTCTCAACTATATGCAAACAATACAACCGAGTTGTGCGTCTTGTCGGCGAATTCATAACGTATGAACTGAATGAATGAAGAAGGTGAAATGGAAATTCTGCTCATATATCAGATTCACCAATATAGCGGATCTGCTACAAACGAGTTGACAAAAAATGTCGCATTGGATTTTTCAACTACCATTGCCTCAAACGGTAATTTTAAATCAATTAGATTAAAATTTTTCCATATCTCAGATAACGATTACAAGAAAGAACCCCATAAAAAATTATCCTCCCATCATTTATTATGTACCAGAGGGCGCTTTATGTTTTCTGAATGTCCGTCTCTGTCTGCCCATTCTGAATTAATTTTCACACAAAACTTTTCAAATTCAAATCATGGCTGGGCTGGTTTCAAAGATAATTGAAACTGACTCAGTGGCAGAGACATTTGTAAAAGGAGACTGGGCATTTGACGATTGGCCCATTGAAATTCTGTAATTTCGGTTATTTGGCGCCATCTGACAGTCCGAGCAGGTTCTACGCGGAACGTTCATTACTGACATCAGATGAGAAACTGCAGTAAATGATAAATGACGTAATCATTACTGAAGTCATAAAAGAAACTGCAGTAAATTGATAAATGGCGTAATAACGTTTTCATTACTGCTAACCCCCCCCCCCCCTTTATCCGTTTTTACTGCTACCCTCCCATGCTTTTTTGCTTGATATTTGGTTTTAACTATTGTATTTTATCATATTTATTATTCCAAATTGTTTAAATTCTGTTTTTACCATATTTATTAATCCAAATTGTTAAAATTTCGCTGTAAGAAAAACAATTCGATTCATTTTTCAAGATCAGATTTTATTCCATCAAAAATGTAAAAACATAAACATCAGCATAATATGCAATATGTACAGGGCAGTTCCAATAGAATTTTTAATTATTTGCCAAATTTTTGTAATAATTTTATATACAAAGTTATTTAAAATTATTTTCCCAGTTTATAAATATAACGTTTATAACAATAAATGTTTACAAAATATAATCACACAAAAATATATCAAACTTTTGTAGCGGTCTACTAAAATATAATGCCAATGAACGGGGCCCACGCGCAGTTTCTGCGGTTATTATTAAGTACCGAAAGGTGCTTTATGCTATCAGTGTGGGGAAACGTGTCAGTCCGTCTGTCTGTCTGTCTGTCCGTCTGTCTGTCTGTCTGTCTGTCTGTAACTCAAACTCCTCCGAGGTTATGAAAGATTTTCAAAATCTGTTTTCGTCAGTCGATGAATATGGTACATGCCATGAAAAAATCATAAATTTTATCTAAATCGGTTCATTAGCACGTCCACAAATGGCACCATCACGACCCCACCTAGCAATTTTCAATGGACAGACATATTAAGTAATATGTCAAACAAATCTTAATGACGAGATACAAGCGAATATAAATTACTATTTCGGCCAATAAATATGGTTCAGGAAATGAACCATTTTGAAAATTGTTGCAATCGAAACATTGGCACGTGCACTAATGGTACCTTTATGACACCTTCAAAAATTTTCAATAATAAGATATGGCATGTAATATATCAAACAAATTGTGATGATATATCATAAATGAATATCACGTAAAAGTAATGATAGTCCAAATTGGTTTCAAGGAACCTGGTTTTTTAGTGGAACCATTATGGTTCATTGGAACTTTCAATACCAAAATATGGCATGTAATATATAAAACGATTTAGAATAAGGTGCCATGAAGGATTATAACGTAAAATTCATGATAATCCAAATTGGTTTCAAGGAACCTGGTTTAGTGGAAACATGATGGTTCATTGGAACTTTCAATGCTAAAATATGGCATGTAATATATCTAACGACTTGGAATGAGGTGTCATGAATGAATATAACGTAAAATTATTGATAGTCCAAATTGGTTTCAAGGAATCTGGTTTAGTGAAACCCTGGTGGTTCATTGGAACTTTCATTGCTAAAATATGGCATGTAAGATTTTAAACGTCTTGAAATTATGTGTCATTACCTAATATAAAGTAAAATTAATGATAGTCGAAATTGGTTTTAAGCCACCTGTTTTAGTGGAACCATTATGGTTTATTGGAACTTTCAATGCTAAAATATGGCATGTAATATATCAAACGACTTGGAATGAGGTGTCATGAATGAATATAACGTAAAATTAATGATAGTCCAAATTGGTTTCAAGGAACCTGGTTTTGTGGTACCGTGATGGTTCATTGGAACTTTCAATACCAAAATATGGCATGTAATATATCAAACGACTTAGAATGAGGTGTCATCTTCTATCTATATAAAGAAGGATGTTTGTGGGTCTGTGCGTCTGTGAGTCTGTGGGTGGGTCTGTGTGTACGTTTTTTATACAAATCTACAGTTTTATTCCGATCTTGATGAAATTTCACATACATGACCTTCAAAGCATGAGGAAGGTCACTGTCTACTTCAGATTTCGAAAAAATAATAATTATTGATAAAAAATCGATATTCATGGTTATGGCAGGGCATATTAATGAGAAATATCGCATGACCAACAATGCAAGACAAAGTTTTTGCAACAATGGTATCAACATGCAATTCACAAACACTCTGCACGGACCAACAATATATATCTCATGACCAACAATGCAAATAAAAGTTTGTGCAAGTGTAATTATCCCGGGCAACGCCGGGTACCTCTTCTAGTGAATGAATATAACGTAAAATTTATGATAGTCCAAATTGGTTTCAAGGAACCTGGTTTTGTGGTACCATGATGGTTCATTGGAACTTTCAATGCTTAAATATGGCATGTAATATATCAAACAAATTGGGATGATGTATAATGAATGAATATAACGTAAAATTAATGATAGTCCAAATTGGTTTCACAGAACCTGGTTTAGTGGAACCATGATGGTTCATTGGAACTTTCAATGCTAAAATATGGCATGTAATATATCAAACGACTTGGAATGAGGTGTCATGAATGAATCTGACGTAAAATTAATGATAGTCCAAACTGGTTTCACAGAACCTGGTTTTGTGGTACCGTGATGGTTCATTGGAACTTTCAATGCTAAAATATAGCATGTAATATATCAAACGACTTGGAATGAGGTGTCATTAATGAATATAACGTAAAATTAGCGATAGTCGAAATTGGTTTCAAGGAACCTGGTTTAGTGGAACCATTATGGTTCATTGGAACTTGCAATGCTAAAATATGGCGTGTTATATATCAAACGACTTGGAAGGAGGTGTCATGAAGGAATATAACGTAAAATTAATGATAGTCCAAATTCGTTTCCAGGAACCTGTTTTAGTGGAACCATTATGGTTCATTGAAACTGCAATGCTAAAATATGGCATGTAATATATCAAACAACTTGGAATGATGTGTCATGAATTAATGATAGTTGAAAATATTTCAAAGGTACGTGGTTTAATGGTATCATATTGGTCCATTAGAAACTTCCAATGTTAACATAGGGCCGTTTAAAAAATATAGTTCCGTGAATGGTTTAGTTTAACCTTTCGGTACTTGGTTATGTCGTTCCTTAATGGTTTATTTGCATCAAATTCAGTTCATTCAAATTGTTTCGTTTGATGAACTAACATTTTCTCTTTTATTTATAGGTTTGTGATTGATTGATGATAAAAATTGTTGCTCAGACAACAGTGTTCAGGTGAATTTTCATTTCCGGCGTGCGCTTTAAGCGAGTGTTAACAATACTTAAACGTGCAACAACAATGCAAAACTCTTTCCGTGACGAACTCACATGTTCTCCTTTATTAAGTACCGAAAAGTGCTTTATGCTATCAGTGTGGAAAAACGTGTCTGTCTGTCTGTCCGACTGTCTGTCTGTCTGTAACTCTAACTCCTCCGAGGCTATGAAAGATTTTCAAAATCTGTTTTCGTCATTCGATGAATATGGTTCATGGCACGAATCAATCACAAATATTATTAAGTAATGAACTAGAGGATACTCTTTTACCACAACAAGAGAAAAAGAAACGAAAAAATAATAAATGAAAACTAAAGCAAAAAAATAATAATTTTTTACTCACGTAATCTTACTTTAAATGTACACTTGATGTTGTTGTAATTTCCTTCCTTCTTTCGATGTTCTGAAGCAAAAATTGGCCATTCATCACTTTTTGTAGTTTAGCAGTCGCCGATTCTTCTATTTACTTGCTTACCATTTGCTCAATACAGCACGGAGCAAAAGGAGTGCTTCCTCTATCGTCTTTCACTCTTTCTCAATAGTCTGCTAACTCATTATCTCCAGTTACTGATCATTTTTAAAGATTTTCAAGAAGTTGTTAAGTACTAAAAATTCTCTTTTCTAAGAAAAGCCTGAATAACAGGAATTATATGCATTGAATTCTATATTGCACAAAATTTGCCTTGCATTGTTGGTCATGAGAAACTTATTATTGATCCTTGCATAGTGTTGGTGTATTGCGTGTTGACACCATTTGTTCATACCTCTTGTTGCACAAACTTTCATTTGCATTGTTGGTCCGTGAAGAGTGTTTGTGAATTCCGTGTTGATACCATTGTTGATACTTATTGTTGCAAAAACTTTGTCTTGCAATGTTGGTCATTAGATATTTCTCATTAATATTCCCTGCCATAACCATGAATATCGATTTTTTATCAATAATTATTATTTTTTCGAAATCTGAGCTAGGCAGTGACTTTCCCCATGCTTTGAAGGTCATGTATGCTAAATTTTATCAAGATCGGAATAAAACTGTAGTTTTGTATATGCTTCCTCCTCAAGGTAAGGACTGACGGCTTTACTGCAAGCAAGGCGAACGTGGTTTGCTAGGTTGCTTTCGGTAAAGCTCTTTCGAAAGATATATTCACATTCGGACCTTACAGACGCATCCTGAGTCTTTATATAGACTTTTTCCACAGATTAAGAATACACAAATGCGACGTTCCTGCGATTTTCCATGGGAGAAAAGGAAACCGTTCACGTTATTGCGATTCCTACCCTACCAAGCGGCCGTCAGGATCATAATTAGCATGGAAGTTTACGGAAAAACACTTGAGTTCGTGGAATCATATTTCACTTTTAAATTACAATCAAAGGTGGAATTTGATCATAAAATGTTCCAAAAGTAGTGAACCAACAATAACTATTAGTTTTGTAAAAGTAAAAAAATGTAAAGAATTAAAAATAAGCGTATCATAAAACGACACTGAACACAAAAGTTTGGATATAAATATTGATTTTATTCCGACTATCCTGTAATTTATAGAAAGAATTACTATTAAATATTTTAATAACTTCAGCATAGTAAAAGAAAATTCTATCTATCTATATATATAAAGAAGGATGTTTGTGGGTCTGTCTGTGGGTCTGCTTTTTATACAAATCTACAGTTTTATTCCGATCTTGATAAAATTTCGCATACATGACCTTCAAAGCATGAGGAAGGTCACTGTCTACCTCAGATTTCGGAAAAATAATAAATATCGATAAAAAATCGATATTCATGGTTATGGCAAGGCATTTTAATGAGAAATATCTCATGACCAACAATGCAAGGCAAAGTTTGTACAACAATAGGTATCAACAATGGTATCAACACGCAATTCACAAACACTCTGCATGAACAAACAATTAATATCTCATGACTAACAATGAAAGGAAAAGATTGTGCAAGTGTAATTATCCCGGGCAACGCCGGGTACCTCTTCTAGTATTAAATAATTGTTAATCAACAACTTATTCAGAAATCTTTTATTAAACAGGTGGTGGCCTTACAGTATAACAGAGGGACATCAGGAGTTCCAACTAGTTTCGCCATTTATTCCCGGCTTTGTCAAGGATATATACAGCAAGAGGCATGCCAGCCTTTATATACAGAACAGTGGTACAAATTATGCATATACATGAACCAATACGATACAAAAGAAATAAAGAGTAAATAATGGCCAAAAGGATAAATAGAAAAAGCACAGATTTTTGAACTATAATGGCCAATAGAATAAAAAGGGTGTAAAAGCTAATTTTTATAAATTATACAAAAAGAAAATATACAAAACGATGGT
>JAHWFO010092366.1:4036051-4063537 GCA_023313115.1 Rhysida immarginata
ACCATCGTTTTGTATATTTTCTTTTTGTATAATTTATAAAAATTAGCGTTTACACCCTTTTTATTCTATTGGCCATTATAATTCAAAAATCTGTGCTTTTTCTATTTATCCTGTTGGCCATTATTTCCTCTTTATTTCTTTTGTATCCTATTGGTTCATGTATATGCATAATTTGTACCATTGTTCTGTATATAAAGGCTTGCATGCCTCTTGCTGTATATATCCTTGACAAAGCCGGGAATAAATGGCGAAACTAGTTGGAACTCCTGATGTCCCTCTGTTATACTGTAAGGCCACCACCTGCTTAATCAATAGGAACAGTATTATGATCCACCCTTCTACCGATAATCTTTTATTAATTTATCAAATTAACTCAATGTAAACATATAGCCTTAAAAGTGACTAATTTTTATTAGTTGTATGTGTAACTAATGTTAATTTTGGTATTTTTAGTTTGAAGTTGTAGTTAATGTTTTGTTTTGTACTTACTCATTACAAAGAAATCAGTTAATATAATTAATCTTAATATAAGCCAAAAGATTGCTTAATGTGGCTTAGTGATTTGCTTTGTCTCACGGCTAGCAGAAAAAGTATGCTCGGCAGCTGGGCTATATTATATCGGATTTTGCTTTCTTTGTTACGTGTGTCGTAAAAACATTGTATGGAAAACGTCATCGTTTATTCATTGTCAGCTTTTCTACAGTCACTTAATATTTAGCTTTAATTTATACCTTCAAGTTTAAGAGAAATTTGAGACTAGTTTAAACCTGCAAATTAAATTTTTTTTTTGGTGATTAATGTTTATATTTTCTTTTGGAAATTTTAGTTAACCAGGAGTTCTTTTCGCCGGATGGGGAGGATCTGTGTAGCAACGAGCCCCCTTCTGCTGGTGTCTGTAATCTCTGTACAACTGCATCGGAATTGTATTTCCACTGCGTCCGTTATCATTTGACGTGGCAAAGAGTAGCTTCTGTGAAGGCTAATTCGTCTCAGTTTCCCGACGTCATCTGCATTGAAGTTTATCACTTACATTAAATTGTTATATTCTTTGTTATCAATAACTTAACTATTGGACATTAAAAGCTTACATTATGTTTGGCATATTTGTTAAATAGTGTTCTGTTTCCATTAATTTGGCTTCCTTCGGAAGGGAAGTGAAGCCGTTGGTCCCGTGTAATCGTTTGCCGGCTGCACGTTAAAGAACCCTTGCGTGGCAAAATTTGCGGCCCCTATAACGCCATCCTGAAATGACCATAGCAGTTGAAAAGGACGTTAATATCAAACAAACCAAACCAAACCAACTATTAATTTGGAGCTGTATTTAAACAAATTCGGTTATTAAATCTCTGCTATTTTTACTTACTATTCTTTAGTCTCAGTTCTTCTGTCTGGGGAAATAAAGCTTTTATTCGTTCATAATAAAATTTATCCCTTACAGCGTTCCCCGGGATAATTAAACTTGTAGGTAAAGAGAACAATCTCAAAAAATTAAATTATAACTCCCAATTGGTTAAATAATCACTCAATCTTTACAACACAGAGCAAAGGGATTATCCATTGTACTGTATTGTAAAAATACGAAAAACAGGAAGTCTAGGTGATATACCGGGACTTAATCTAAAACTCTTCTTGACTTGAATCACCACTGTGGAGCCTCATCAGATACTTTAGACTCAAGTTTTTCTTGCCCTTGACGTAGAAGCTCTTATACCCTGTTGCTCTATTCAAAACTCCCATTGTTTCAAATGTCCGTATAGCTTTTTCTGTTTCAGTTGCAGAGTTTCTCTGACCAATACTCGTTTTTTCTCTTTCCTTTCCAGACATATAAATTTTTGTCAGTCATCTGGACGTTTGATAGGGAGCTCAAGGGAGACACGCGTGACTCCTATGACTAATCGATAGACACTGCCTTATTAATGTTTTGTCACTGCATCTTCACTTTTTGCTCATTATTAAGCTCATTTTGCCTATTTTTATATGGAATAAATTTTGAAATATCTTAAAAATAAACACATGAAAACGCTTAGAATTAATACAGTAAAATTCTTAATGAAAATTTGAAAAAAAATTTTTAAAGGCTCACACTGGATGCACCTCTCCAAGGATGCCACTGCTAGCCTAAATAATTTCTTAAACTTACCTTAGATGTACACTTAATGTTGTTGCAATTCCCTTTCTTCTCTCGATGTCTTGAACCAAACTTTGGCCATTCATCTCTTTGTGTAGCCTAGCGATCGCCGATTCTTCTATTGACATGCTTACCGTTTGCTCAATACAGCACGGAGCTAAAGGAGTGCTTCCTCTATCGTCTTTCACTCTTTCTCAATAGTCTGCTAACTCTCCATTATCTCCAGTTACTGATCTTTTTTATAGATTTTCAAGAAATTCTTAAGTACTAAGAACTCTCTTTTCTAAGAAAAGCCTGAATAACAGGAAACTTATCTATATTGCACAAACTTTGCCTTTCATTGTTGGTCATGAGATGTTTCTCATTAATATGCTCTGCCATAACCATGAATATCGATTTTTTATCGATAATTATTATTTTTCCGAAATCTCAGGTAGACAGTGACCTTTCTCATGCTTTGAAGGTCAAGTATGCAAAATTTCATCAAGATCGGATTAACACTGTAGATTTGTATAAAAAACAAGCAAACCCACAAACAAACATTTTTCTTTATATATATAGATTCTTGAAAACGAACGTTCAGTCATCGCATTATCAGCATCTCAGTTTCCAAAATATACACTTTCTCACAGAATATATTCAAAATGTATTTTTATGAAATGTTTAGATCTGCTGTGCTACCAAATACAGTGAGCAAAAAAATTATCCATCCGCCAGCTTACATAAACATACAAACGTTTAAAAAAAAAAACCAATTAATTTTGAATAGAAATTATATCATAATCTACAGTATATTAATTATATGACATCTCACATTATGTAATAAACGAGGAATAGTAAAAATACAGTAGATGATAAGACTCCTGGTAATAGTAGAGCCAAAAAATTATCTGTTGTCAGATCGTCGAAAGGAAAATAAAAATATAAAAGAAGAAATCGACGATCTAACTCGTACATCAGATAGAGGGAGAAGGAAGAGCAAGTAAAAAAAATATACGAGAAAGAAATCGAATCCCCTGCCACCCCATGAAGAAAGTAGAAGAGGCACGAGAGCGAGGAGGAGGAGACCAAGTCGCGGATTGGAGGAAAAGGGGGAGGCGCAGGTGACGGAGAGAAACAAGAGACAGAGAGAGTTATGGAACCGAAGAGAAAGGACCTCTAAAGGAGGAGAAGAATGGAAGCATGTGGAGCGTGGGAGAAATTGGAAGAAAAACCGAAACCATACGCCGAGAGAAGTTTCACGGCATGTGATAAGAAATAAGGCGGTTTCTGCGAACGCAAACGGAGGAGAAAAAAGAGGGAGAGACAGGAGCGTCTTCAGAAAACCGAAGGAAGTGCGCGCCTCGAGCGTTAGCGTTTCCGGCCAGCTTTTCCATTCCAAAATTAAAACTCTGGCCCGTGAATTAAAAAGGCAGGACTTCCATGGCTTTTCTCAGGCAAGTGAGCGTAATATTAATTACTGGGATAGAACTTTCGTTAACTCCACTAGACCGTATACTCGCCGACGAAGGACGCTGATGAAAGGGCAACACACCCGACGTCAGCAGTGCTTTTCACCACGGGACCTAGGAGAAAAGAGGTATGAAATGATTCGGCCGCTGCCCGAGGAATCAACCCGGAATTTGACCCGCCCTTGCTAGACGACAGACCCGAGCCTGTCCAGCCAAATTCCGAGAAGAAAAACGATTGCCGTCATTCCGACACGACGTCGTCGTCGGTGCTTCGGCCTCCGAGGACCACGACGCACGAGAGTCGACGGACCAAGGGAACGCCGCCCGGATTTCGACTCGCTCTTTAATGGAGGAGGAGATTAACGGCCTAGCAGCAGCCACAACTGATTCTACTGATTCTGCTTCTGCAAGCAACGCAGTGAGCCTGTCGAGCGACCCGGACTGCTTGCATACGGATACAGAGTGCTTCGCGAGCTCGCGCCCGGCCGAGATCTCGAGCTGCGAGCCGCGCTCGGCTTTAGCGTCCCCGTCTCAGGGTACTGTAAACCTTAATTAATAACGGCTAAGCATAGTGAACTTAAAAACATTAGTTTCATTAAGTTGCAGACTAATTCCTTTCTCTTTGATTACGACTATCCTCGTTGAGAATTAAACTGATCTAATTTCATTGCTTCCGTATTTTTTCACAGTTTGTTGTTTGTTCTGATGATTGACTCATATATGTGCCTTTTTCATATATTTTTTTAGTTCCGGGCAACGCTCTAATAAACCCTCAGGGGTCGCCGCCTTCTTCAGTAGCGGTGACGTGCATGCCATATATTTGACGCCATTGGCAATTTCAACAAGTGGTGATGGGGGCCTTCATCCCGAACCGAAATAGATGGAACCCGACATTGTCTCAATTTCAATAGTTTTCTTATATATAT
The DNA here is from genome assembly GCA_023313115.1 of Rhysida immarginata. Classification (NCBI taxonomy): domain Eukaryota; kingdom Metazoa; phylum Arthropoda; class Chilopoda; order Scolopendromorpha; family Scolopendridae; genus Rhysida; species Rhysida immarginata. The sequence goes on from JAHWFO010092366.1 coordinate 4,040,557, forward strand.
ATTAAAGATTGAAATCAAGGAATATTTCATATCAACTTGTAAAATCCTACCACCGAATTTATTAAAAGTAATAATTACTATTACTCAATTTCCGTCCCTCTCCCTTCTTTTTGCACGACTAGAGATAATGAGCAATTATGGTTAAGTGAATTTATTTAAGTCAAATAAAAGTCGTGAAAGAGAGGGGGAGGTACTTTTTAAGCAAGCAGTGCTATGCCACGAATGTCAAAAATTTTATTGCTCCTAAGTGCTTCCACATATTCTGCTAATAATTGGATTGTTTTTCTTTTCCGTATGCATCAGGCTCATCTCAGGACCGACCATTGAAGGAGAGAGACGGTGAGGTGCTAATAAAGGACTTCGTCGAAGGAGAAGTAAAGAAGCAGAAAGCAACGGTGGTGGTGAGGCAGAAAAGTTTTAGCCAGGATTTGAAGGAATGGCTAGAAAAGCAACGGTTCAATATAAAAGGAGTAAAATCGGTGAAAGACTATAATGAAACGTTTAAAATATTAGCGGATAGTATAATGGACTGGGATGAAAAAGGAAAAATTGGAACATTTCTTAGCAATTTTACTCCAAAAATTCAAGAGGCAGCTAAGGAGCGGCAGTTTTGGAGTTTAGCGGAAGCCATGGAATGGGTTGAAGAATATGTAGAGCCAGTCCAAGAAAACTTCCTTAAAGAGGAAGAGGAGGCGGAGCTAAGTTTGGCAGCAACTGCTGTAGTAGAAAATAAAGAATCCGACGTTTGGGTTAATAAAATTAAAGCCGCAATGCTAAAGGATGCGGATTGTGTCCGATGGATGAACAAGACTCCGAAGTATTTAAAGAAAGAGGAGGGCCTATTGTGTAAGATCAGCGGGAAAAGGAAGCAATTGGTGGTCCCGCGCGTGGACAACATAATATCTTCAATTCTTGCGGAGGCCCACGATATCCCGATTGGAGGACATCTGGGGTTCCGGAAAACCTTGTATAAGGTATCCCGGAATTACTATTGGCGGAAAATGCGAGCAGACATAAGTAATTATTTAAAAACGTGCATCCAGTGTCAGAGTAATAAAGCGCTACGTACGTTACCATTTGGGCATTTGGAGCCACTACCCATACTTCATGAGAGATGGGAGATAATTACGCTCGATTATGTCTCCTCTTTGCCAGTCACGAAGAAGGGGTATGATGCCCTGTTGACCATCACAGATAAGTTGACGAAAAGAGTTCGACTTATTCCGTGCACCACTAAGATTTCGTCTGGAGAAACAGCCAAGTTGCTAATCGAACAAATCTTTAAGATTCACGGATTCCCGGCTATAATTATATCCGATCGAGATGTTCGGTTTACTTCTCAGATTTGGAGGGAGGTGTTCAAATTATTAAAAGTGGAACACAATTGTTCTAGCGCGTATCATCCCCAAACCGATGGCCAATCAGAGAGAACAAATCAGTCAGCAATCCAGATAATTCGTAATTATATCAAGGCAGATCGCAGTGACTGGGATGAATACCTGACTTTTGCTGAAATTGCTCTGAATTCGACCATAGCTGAAGCCGTCAGTTGTTCGCCCTATTTTATGGATTTGGGGCGTGAGATTCGTCTACCGTATATTATGAGAGAAGTTACGGAAGAGGACCGACAGCGGATTCCGCGATAAATTAAAACGCTTATTGTTGCAAGCTCAACGAAATATAAAGAGGGCGAACGAGAAATATAAGAGATTTCATGATAGGAAGCATACAGATCGGAAAATTAAAGAAGGTGACAAAGTGATGGTGGCGGCCCACCGAATCATAAAACAAATGGGTACTATAGGAAGAAAATTATATCCCAGATTTGTAGGCCCGTTTAATGTAGAGAAAATTATTGTGTTACGGTAAGGCTAAAAGTACCTCCAAATTGAAAAGTAGGAACTAAAGTATTTCATGTATCTTTTCTTAGAAGATTTTATGAGCGTAAGAAAAAGAAAACAAAAAACCCGCCTGGACCGATTAAGGATAAAGAATACGCGGACGTCTACAGAGTAGAAACCTTGCTGGACGTTAAAGGCAAGGCGCCCAATAGGAGATTCTTAGTAAAGTGGGAAACAGACATGGGAGCCCGAGAAGAATCTTCATAGATGCAAGGAGCTGGTAGCTAAGTTCTCTAAACAAAGACAAGTCAGCCTGGCCGAAACAGGAAAATCCTGACGGGATAGCAAACAGGGGAAGCGTGTACGTAGTAAGAAATCGCAAACAAAGAATGGTAATTCTCGTTGCGTGTTTGCAGCGGGGATGGTGTTAGATCGTCGAAGGGAAAATAAAAATATAAAAGAAGAAATCGACGATCTAACTCGTACATCAGATAGAGGGAGAAGGAAGAGCAAGGAAAAAAATATACGAGGAAGAAATCGAATCCCCTGCCACCCCGTGAAGAAAGTAGAAGAGGCACGAGAGCGAGAAGGAGGAGACCAAGTCGCGAATTGGTGGAAAAGGGGGAGGCGCAGGTGACAGAGAGAAAGAAGAGACAGAGAGAGACTTGGAACCGAAGAGAAAGGACCTCTAAAGAAGGAGAAGAATGGAACCATGTGGACCGAGGGAGAAATCGGAAGGAAAACCGAAGCGATACGCCGAGAGAAGTTTCACGGCATGTGATAAGAAATAAGGCGGTTTCTGCGAATGCAACCGGAGGAGAAAAACGAGGGAGAGACAGGAGCGTCTTCAGAAAACTGAAGGAAGTGCGCGTCTCGAGCGTTAGCGTTTCCGGCCAGCTTTTCCATTCCAAAATTAAAACTCCAGCCCGTGAAATAAAAAGGCAGGACTTCCATGGCTTTTCTCAGGCAAGTGAACGTAATATTAATTACTGGGATAGAACTTTCGTTAACTCCACTAGACCGTATACTCGCCGACGAAGGACGCCGATGAAAGGGCAACGAACCCGACGTCAGCAGTGCTTTTCACCAGGGGACCTAGGAGAAAAGAGGTAGGAAAGGATTCGGCTGCTGCCCGAGGAATCAACCCGGAATATTGACCCGCCCTTGCTAGACGACAGACCCGAGCCTGTCCAGCCAAATTCCGAGAAGAAAAACGACTGCCGTCATTCCGACACGACGACGAGCCCAGCCGACACCGTCGTCGGTGCTTTGGCTTCCGAGGACCATGACGCAAGAGAGTCGACGGACCAAGGGAACGCCGCCCGAATTTCGACTCGCTCTTTAATGGAGGAGGAGATTGACAGCCTAGCAGCAGCCACAACTGATTCTGCTGATTCAGCTTCTGCAAGCAACGCAGTGAGCCTGGCGAGCGACCCGGACTGCTTGCATATGGATACAGAGTGCTTCGCGAGCGTGCGCCCGGCCGAGATCTCGAGCTGCGAGCCGCGCTCGGCTTTAGCGTCCCCGTCTCAGGGTACTGTAAACTTTAATTAATAACGGGTAAGCATAGTGAACTTAAAACCATTAGTTTCATTAAGTTGCAAACTAGTTCCTTTCTCTTTGATTACGACTATCCTCGTTGAGAATTAAAGTGATCTAATTTCATTGCTTCCGTATTTTTTCACAGTTCGTTGTTTGTTTTGATGATTGACTCTTATATGTTCCTTTTTCATATATTTTTTTAGTTCCGGGCAACGCTCTAATAAACCCTTAGGGGTCGCCGCCTTCTTCAGTAGTGGTGAGGGGCATACCACATATTCTATGCCATTGGCAACTTCAACAAGTGGTTACGGGGGCCTTCATCCCGAACCGAAATAGATGGAACCAACATTGTCTCAATTTCAATATTTTTCTTATAAATGTATTAAAGATTGAAATCAAGGAATATTTCATATTAACTTGTAAAATCCTACCACCGAATTTATCAAAAGTAATAATTACTATTACTCAGTTTCCGTCCCTCTCCCTTCTCTTTGCACGACTAGAAATAATGAGCAATTATGGTTAAGTGAATTTATTTCAGTCAAATAAAAGTCGTGAAATCCGTCCAGGGAAGAACTCTGAGCCAAAAAATTTTTTCTAATATGAAAAAATTAACCAATCGCATTAATAACAGATTACTTATCAGTATGGATAATAAACGATGTGAAAGGTTGCAGAAAAATAAGAAAATAAAGGAATATTCATACGATTTAGGCGGTAGAGTCATACTGGACTAAATGCTGGGGAAAGTCATTGTTTAATTGTCAAGGAACTCCAAATTCCACGTTCACCAGTCCATTATAACATCCAAAAGTATCATATAACGGGAGAAATCGCAAATAAAATTGGAAGATAGAAATTGTAAAACGCATTAAAAAAGATAGGAACAAATCAGCTGTAGACCTGCGTGCAGAAGTAAAATATTATCTAAACATAATCAATTATTCCTCAAACCATTGAAACAGGTTGGATAAAGCCGGGCCTAAAATATGCACGCCAGAGAAAAAGCCCTGTGTCTGTAAGAAAAATCGAGCGATGCGCCTGAATTGGATAAAAGAATATCTAAACAAGGACAAAAATATTTTGAAACAAAATTGTGAGGTCAGATAAAAGCAAATTTAACTTATTTGGCCCAAGTGGCTGTAACAAACTTAGAGAACACTCTGTGAAGCTCATAAACTGGAGTGTTTGAAGTCAACAGTAAAGCATGGAGGAGGAAGTGTCATGGTAATGGGCCGCATGCCAGCTACAGGGGTGGGACATCTAGAATTTATCGATGATGTCATGGACCAACACCAGTACAGAGAAGCTCTTCATAAGAATCTCCATGCTTCTGCAAGTAAATTGTAATTGAGAAGAAGTTTTAGATTTCAGCAAGACTCAGATGCTAACCATATAGCTCATTCTGTGAAAGAATTCCGTAGGTCCTCCGAAAGTTTAAGTGCTTGACTGGCTTCCCCAGTCACCTGACTTAAATCCAATCGAGCACCTTTGGGTCATAATGGAAATGAAGAAGAAAAATCGTAGACCAAAGTCAAAAGCAGATTTAAAAGGCTTGTTGACAAAAACTGGAATGATTTAGATAAATAAAAATTAGTTAAGTCACCGTTATCCAACAATAAAAGGGTTTAAGCATCAAAATGTTATGAGCAGTAGCAGCTCGTGACTATAATAAGTGGAGGGGCACAAATACAAAATTTGAGGTTCTTAGGCCTTTTCATACAAAAATTATAGCTTGATTTGTAATGACCAACTGACAACAACCTCTTATCCACAAAAGAATTTTATTAAGCATATGCGTATTTCGAACTCATTGAGTTCATTATTCAATGCCGATACAGAGTTTGGTTGAATTACAGAGAATATATATAAGGGCTGGAGTGGCCATTATCTAATAAAAAGGTACAAAGTAAATTACAAAATAAAAAAGACCAATGGGGGAAAAGCAAACTCTAAACATCAGAAGCGCGGACCTAGTAGAGATACTTCCTCCTGGTCGCGAACAATCGTTACAATCGATATTCGATATTGAAATTTACAATGAATAAAATCAAAAAAGTTAAAGGTAAACAAAGATACAAAATTAAGAAATACAGAAAATTAACTTTACTCTTTAAGCAATTTTATAAGTGTTGAATCTCCTATCGGGCCTGCGTCTCGGGCCTGCGTTTCAGTAACAGGTCGGGGTCCTTCTTGGAAATCTCCAACGTCTCATAGGCGTCCAAAGCGTTCCTGTTTCTGACCTGTCTCAACAAACGGCAGTCTTGTAGAAGTATGTCGTGTCCGGTGTCAAGCATATGCTTGGCCACCGCTGATCTATTCGGGCGGCCGAACCTGGCGTGGCAAAATGCTCTCCGAATCTAGTCCGGACATTCCTGCAAGTCGCCCCTCGGTAAACTTTCTGGCATACACTGCAGGCGATTTCGTATATTCCAGATTGTGATAGAGGAGGTGTTTGGTCCTTAGGGTTCCCCAAAAGATTCCTCAGGACATTGGGGTTTTTGTACGTCAGGTCTATATCCGCTTCTTTGAAGATCGTGCGTAATCCTGCCGTGAGGGTCTTGTTGTATGGAATCGATACTCTAAACTTGGGTGTCGTGGTGTTGTTGAGGGTGGTTGATTCTCTAACCAGCTTTACAAAACTCCTTCTGCGTACCAAATCGTGTACGAGTTTGGCGTCGTATCCGTTGTTTTGCGCTGTAGTCCGTATGTGTGTTATTTCTTTAGCAAATCTGGTCTTAGATAGAGGGATGTTTAGTGCTCTGTCCACCATAAAAACGAACGCTGCTAGCTTCTGGCTCCAGCAGTGATTTGAATCACGGTGAATGTACACATCAGTATGGGTGGGTTTTCGATAAATGTCATATTCGAGCTTATTGTTATTTCGTATGATTCTAAGGTCAAGAAAGGGTATAGAGCAATTCTCCTCCATTTCCACAGTGAACTTTATTGATGGGTAGAAGCTGTTGATGTGCTCGAGGAAGGTTTGTACCTCTATCTCGTTGGTATCGATGACAGCGAACACATCATCGACGTAACGGTACCAAATCTTTGGGAAGTATTGTCCGGAGGAAGCAAGCTTGGCTTCAAATTTTCTCATAAAGATTTCGGCTAGTATGGGGCTAAGGCAGCTTCCCATGGGGGCTCCTGCTGACATACGGTAAACCTCTCCATTGAACTGAAGAAAGTTGTTATTAATGCACATCCTACAAAGGGTGACGACTTCGTTGATCACGTCCTTATTCACTTTGTTGTCTACCAAAACGCAGTTCAAGAAATCTAGAGTGTCTTCCATCGGGAGGTTTGGGAATAGAGAAGTTACATCGAACGATACTAATACGCAATTTTCCGTTAACTTGATTTGTAATGTATTTGGAGCCTCGTGGCCCCTGCCGAGGCCTCAGAGGGCTATATCAATTTTAGTGTATAATAGCTAAAATTTTAAGCAACACATTATAAATACAAAAACATTTCATGTTTTTGGACTTTTGGTTTCAAAATTATAGCTTGATTTGAGATTGATACCGCAAGGCTCCTGCCAAGAGAATTTGCTCTCCGCCAATATTATTATTATGCGTCCAGTTGGACAAAGTCAAAAGCTGGCATTTGTTTGGTATAATAAGACATACTTACAAGAGAATCCCACATAGCCTATCCGTGCACTTCTTTTTGGCGCGCAAGCACACCGTGGAAGCGATAGCGTTGCGCGGCAGCGGAGCGCTCTGGAATCTCTGGAAGTGCAGAGTTCAACAAATACGGCGTTAAGAGGGGAGGCAAAATTGTTAGCGGCGGTCGCTAAAGAATTGCAGTTAGAGCACTGTTATTAAGCATAAAACCTTTATCTTGCTGTACAATTATTCGTCTCGAAATTAATTATAAGATGAGGTAAGCATCCATGAATACTATTTTTATTTAAAATTGAAAAGCACCGCGATACATACCCCCTCACAAACGCAACGTATTACTCGACATTGCACATGAAGCCAGCCCCATGTTTGATTATCGAATTACTTAATAAAATGAAATAATAAATTAACGGAATGGTTTTAATTACTCTACACACTGCTTTACTGGAAGGCAATTAGCTAATTGTAATAGTCTATTTTTAAAAACTAGGTTTGTTTAGAAACTTGAGAAGCCATTCAATTGTCGTCTGCTGCTGTCTACTTCCATTGATTTCATGTGGTTGGTTGGTTGGTTTGTTTGGTATTAACGTCCCTTTCAACTGTCATGGTCATTTCAGGACGGCGTTATAGGGGCCGCAAATTTTGCCTTGCAAGGGTTCTTTAACGGCTTTACTTCCCTTCGGAAGTGCGTGATCTCAGGATTTTCCCCTCGTTGTCCTCGGCCGGGGTCGAACCCGCGTCCTCGGGCATCAGATGCGATCACGCAACCCCTGAGCCACCGAGGCCGATGATTTCATGTGAAGTGGATTCGTGCTTATTCTTATAGCCTAATGAAAGAACCCCATAACGTACTTTCATTAGGCTATGTTATTGCTGATTGCTGGAAGAAAGAAGTTCCCATAAGCGCATTAATATACTCATCCCGCTTTAACAATGGAGTCCTTGTATGACTATGTGTGCTCAAATTTTTTCATTTTCGTGGTTTATTTTGAAATAAACAAAATTTCGCACTCTTATTTTGCAAGCATTTATACAGTCCGTCCCAAAAGTTTATAGACATCAATGTTTTGCTGATTATGTCACTATGACGTCAATGATGTCATGGAAAGTTTTTGGGTTTTGAATGAAAGCATGTGCAAGTTGATAATACGCAAACATGAAAAAAAATTTACTTTTCAGAAAATATTCAAAATGTTTATGTTATACCATTGAAAATGCTGTGTCCCAAAAGCTTATAGAACAACATAATTTTATGCAATATGTAAATATTTAGTGATGATGCAAGGTTTGGGGTGTATAAATATTCTGTGAAATGGCTCAAGAGCGACATTTTACTCATCAACGAAATGCCTAGAGCTTCCCAGTTAACAGCTGAAGAGGTTGTCAGAATATTCAGCTTAAAATCGCAGGGTGAATCTGTCCATGACACTTCCAATGCGTTAAACCCTGGTTGAACCGTTCTAAAAGTATTATTTACCGAGTTCTAGCACGTAGAGAGCCACACCAACCACAACATCGTTGAGGAAGACCACGTCTAACAAGCTCTCGTGATGATAGACGGATACTGAGAATGGCTTCCTCCCAGAAAAAGTCCATACGTAACATCAGTGTTAGTTCACATTTGCATATTTCAAAGAATACAGTTCACAGACGTATTAAAGAAGCTCATTACCTTATTCACAAGAAAATGAGACGTAAACCGCCACTCACAAAGCTTCACCAAAAGAAGTGGTCACAGTGGGCTCGACAGCACATGTCATATGGTGATAAATGGCTAAGTGTCCTGTTCAGTGATGAAAAGAAATGGAATCTGGATGGTCCTGATGGATATGCAAGCTACTGGCATGATTTAAGAATAGAGCCTTGAAAATTTTTTAGCAGACAACATGGTGATGGATCGGTGATGAAATGGGCGGCCTTTTTATATAATGGTCAAACGTCCTTAGCATTTTTAGATGGACGACAAAACTCAGAAAAGTATATAGAGACACTACAAAGTCATTTTATTCCGTTCGGTGAAATTTTGGGAGGAAAAAATTGGATTTTTCAACACGATAACGCATACATCCAATGCTACAAAAGACTATCTAAACATAAAAAATGTATCTGTTCTTGACTGGCCACCGATGAGTCCTGACCTGAATTCCATTGAGAGCGTGTGGGACATTTTGTCTCGGAAAGTTTATGCCAATGGACGTCAATATTCGTCTATCAATGAACTCAAGACATTAATCGAGTATGCTTGGTACAATTTAGATCCTAAAACGTTACAAACTTTGATACTTTCTATGGAAAATCGTGTATATGATGTCATACCAAACAACGGAAAATCGATATGCTTTTGAGAACTAAGTGTTTTCTATTAAATTTGAGATTCCCATGCATTCTATATATTTTTGGGACAGTGCTCTTTTCATTTATTTGCTATAACAATACACTAATGTAAGTTTATTGTCATTTCTGTTTTGGTTAAATACAAGTTGAATGCACCTATTTGACCTCAGTCGTATTTCTTTTTGTTCCTTTCATACATGCATTGTATTGATGTCTATAAACTTTTGGGAGGGACTGTAGTAGCTACAGATGAGTAACGTATTTCAATTTGGTGGAAATCTGTGACATACATGTTCGAGGGAGTCCCTTTTTAGTGAGGATCGAAAAGGAGTGCTGTTTGTGATTATTACATGTCTTTAAGTCGCATTTCCAAATGGTCTGTCGCTCTGTTAAAGGCATTTCTTTCCATAATTTAAAGGAATATACGGGAAATATTTCTCTCGAAATTTCGAAACAATAGTGGGAGGTTGAAACAATAACATTTTTGTCTGTCTTACAGCTGGTGAACTTATGAGATAAATTCTAATGAAGGATGCCGGATGATTATCATAATTTAATGCTCTCACAATTTCACGCGATTTCGTCCATACTATTACTGATTCAAACGTAAAAAATTTGGCATCATTGCATATTTTCGAAATTGAGTGATCAACATGTATGTTTAGAGCAGTGACTATGATATTATTATAAGTAACTTTAAGTCTTCCCAAGAAGCATTTATGTGAGGTGGCCCATATTGGCAAACCATATGTTTTTTCGGAATAATTATAGTCTTCAGTAAAGTAAATATTTTTCTTTTTGTGGAGAGTTGGCCGTAATTTCTTAACCAAGAACCGCAACTTATTAAGTTTACAAATTAAGTTTTCGATATGAGCAAAGAAATTTAGATGATTATAAAGTATGATCCCTAAAAATATTAAAGTATTTAACTGAGTAGGTTTCTTAGCGATAATTAATATTTTAGTTTTCTCCTTGTTATTTGCCATACATCTTCGTTTAAACCATAATTGTAGCGTATCTATGTCGTTATTAATATGCTGATTCAGTTGTAATTCAGAAGTTTGATCATAAATTCTTGTTAAAATTAGGTCGTCCACGAAAGCTTTTAAGTTGAAATTCAATGGAAGTTTAGCTAGAAGGGCTAACAATGTTGCAAACAATACATTTCTAATAGAAGAACATTGAGGTATCCCCGTGTGGAAGGCTGTTGAAAATTGGAATTATTAATGCTTAAACAGTTACTTCGATTATTGAAAAGGTCTCGAACTAAGTTTAGCATTTTTCCGTTTATGCCGTAAGCTTCTAACTCTACATATAGCTGGTCCCCTGATATCGTATTGAACGCTTTATTTATTTATTTATTTATTTATTTATTTATTTATTAATTTATTCAAGTTTCCAACGGGATTTACCCATAAAGTACATTATAAACAATAAGAGGGGAAAAATCAGAATACAATAATTAAAAGGAAAAAGAAAGCAATCAGCAAATTCTACATATAGTTAAAAATTCTAAGTTCTATGTAAAACACTCTTGAAAATATAAAAATTACAAATAAAAAGATCCAGATTCTTAGGAATAGTATTACCAGTAACTTGGATACGAATAATTGCACACATTGTTTCATAGTTTGTGGCGCAGAAGTGAATGTGAAAAGTAACTTTACTACGGGTGAAATTAGGAATTTTGAAATTAACTCTGCTCAGAAGTTCGGGGGAATCAATATACCCATTTTTCAATTTATAGACAAAGAGAGCATCTTGAATCCTTCGTCTACTCTGTAATGATGGAAGTCTTAATAGTAATGGATCCTGTTCACGGGAAGGGGTTATGGATTTAAGGATTTAAGCTCAAATCGAGAGGATAAGAAATGAATGAATCGTTTTTGAACAGATTGAATTTCATCAATAAGATCCAGCTGTGATGATATCTATCATTACGATTACATAGGTTTTGTGTTGATCAAAGACTTCTACTGCTTCTATCATTATAGACAGCACTAAGTCTCTTGGAGTGTAGTTTGGTCTCCCATGACATTGAAAATTTTTAAATATCACACTATGATTAAACAAAATTTCAGGACCGTAGGTCTTTCCGTTCAAATTTTATAGCTTCAATTTTATTTGAGGCCGCCAGGAGCTGTAAAAATATAAAACTTTAAGTTCTTAGGCCTTTTTATTATTCAAATATTAGAGTTTATTTGTGATTTGGGCTTCAGGGCCCCTGTAGAGACCTAAGAGCCTTTTACTGTACCAATTTTTCGTGTATGTTAGCTAAAATTTTTAGTAAGCTACTATAAGTATACAAATTTCTAAGCCTTTTCGTTCAAACATTATAGCACTGTTTGTGTTTAGGGCCCCTACCAGGGTCCCAGAGGACTATATAAGTTTTAGTGTATAAGAGCTAAAATGTTAGGTAACACACCATAAATATGCAAGAATTCAGATTTCTGGACTTTCCGTTTAAAAGTTATAGCTTGAAATTTGACTGGGGGCTCAGGGCCCTTGTCGAGACCAAAGAGCCTTATACCAGTTTTAGTGTATATTAGCTACATTTTTAAGTAATTTTCTATAAGTAAAAAAAAATTCAGATTTCTAGATCTTTTTGTTTAAAAGTTGTAGGCTTTGCTAGCGTTTGGGGCCTGTGGGGCTCTGCTGGAGCCTATATTACTTTTTGTATATATGCAATATTTTTTTAGTACCACACAATGAATGTACTAAATTTCAGATCCCTAGGCCTTTCCGTTCAAACGTTATTGCTTCAATTTATTTGGTGCCTCGAAGCCCCTGGTGGGGTTCTAGTAGCTTATATCAGCTTCTTTCTATATTGGCTTTATTTTTTAGTACCAAACTAAAAATATACAAAACTAGCAGAGCACCCGGCGCTGCCCGGGATAATTACGCTTGTAGGTAAATAGAACAACCACAAAAAGCAATTGGTTAAATAATAACTCAATCACTACAATATAGAGCGAAGGGACTATCCATTCTAAGAAAAATCCGAAAGACAAGAATTTACCTCTTCACTGAAAAAATCCATTCTAGTTGATATACCAAGACTTGATTTACCGAAAAAAAAATTTTTTAAGGCTCACAATGGATGGACCTCTCCAAGGATGCCTTCTAGTCTAAATAATTTTTTACTCACGTAATCTTACTTTAGATGTACACTTGATGTTGTTGCTATTTCCTATCTTCTTTCGATGTCTTGAAGCAAAAATTGGCTATTTATCACTTTGTGTATTCTAGCAATCGCCAATTCTTCTATTTACTTGCTTACCATTTGCACAATACAGCACGGAGTTAAAGGAATGCTTCCTCTATCGTCTTTCACTCTTTCTCATTATCTCCGGATACTGATCATTTTTAAAGATTTTCAAGAAATTGTTAAGTATTAAGAATTCTCTTTTCTAAGAAAAGCCTGAATAACAATGTGAATAATTTGAATTCTCTATTGCACAAACTTTACCTTGCATTGTTGGTCATGATACATATATTGTTGATCCTTGCATAGTGTTGGTATTGCGTGTTGACACCATTGTTGATACCTATTGTTGCAAAAACTTTTATTTGCATTGTTGGTCATGAGATATATATTGTTGGTCCATGCAGAGTGTTTGTGAATTGCGTGTTGATACCATTGTTGATACTTTTTGTTGCAAAATTATTTTTAATCAATAATTATTATTTTTTCGAAATCTGAGGTAAACAGAGACCTTCCTCATGCATTGAAGGACATGTATGCGAAATTTTATCAAGATCGGAATAAAAATGTAGATTTTTATAAAAACAAACAAACCCACAAACAAATCCACAAACAAACAAACATCCTTCTCTATATATATAGACTAGCAGAGGACCCGGGATAATTACTCTTGTAGGTAAACACACACACATACACAAAGAAACACACACACTTTTCCCAATCGTCTGAACGCTTGTTAGGGAGCTGAAGGAAGACACGTGTACCTCCTTTGCCTCATCGAGAGAGACTGCTCTATCTATATCGTCTACTAGCAAAGGTACCCGGCGTTGCCCGGGATAATTACACTTGGATGTAAACAGAACAATCTCAGAAAATTAAATTAAATTTTGCAATATCTTAAAAATAAACACATGAAAATGCTTAGAATTAATACAGTAAAAATTCTTAATGAAAATTCGAAAAAAATCTTTTTAAAGGCTCACAATGGCTGGACCGCTACAATAATTTCTTACTAAGGTAATCTTACTTCAGATGTACACTTGATGTTGTTTCAATTTCCACTCTTCTCTCGTTGTGTTGAAGCAAAATTTGTCTTTTTATCACTTTGGGTAGTCTAGCGGTCGCCAATTCTTCTATTTACTTGCTTCCCATTTGCTCAATACAGCACGTAGCTTAAGGTTTGCTTTCTGTGTCGTCTTTCTACTCTTTCTCAATAGTCTGCTAACTCTTCATTATCTCCAGCTAGTGATCATTTTTAAAGATTTTCAAGAAATTGTTAAGTACTAAGAACTCTCTTTTCTAAGAAAAACCTGAATAACAGGAATTCTATGCATTGTTACAAATTGAAACTTATCCATATTGCATCATCATTTTATGTTCATTGTTATAATTCTTGGAAAGGATTGCTTTATCATTGCATCATCATTTTAAGCTCATTGTTATTGGTGAATTGCGTGTTGAAACCATTGTTGATACCTATTGTTGCACAAACTTTTATTTGCATGGTTGGTCATGAGATATATATTGTTGGTCCGTGCAGTGTTTGTGAATTGCGTGTTGATACTATTGTTGCAAAAACTTTGTCTTGCATTGTTGGTCATGCAATATTTCTAATTAATATGCCCTGCCATAACCATGAATATCGATTTTTTATCGATAATTATTATTTTTTCGAAATCTGAGGTAGACAGTGACCTTCCTCATGCTTTGAAGGTCATGTATGCGAAATATCATCAAGATCGGAATAAAACTGTAGATTAGTATAAAAAACAAACAAACCCACAAACAAACATCCTTCTTTATATATATAGACTAGCAGAGGTACCCGGCGTTGCCGGGGATAATTACACTTGTACGTAAACAGAACAAGCTAATAAAATTAAATTATAACCCTCCAATTGGTTAAATAATAACTCAATCAACACAACACAGAGGAAAGGGACTATCCATTCTACGAAAAGTACGAAAAAAGGAATTCTAGGTGATGTATCGATTTTTTATCAATAATTATTATTTTTTTCGAAATCTAAGGTAGACAGTGACCTTTCGCATGGTTTGAAGGTCAAGTATGCAAAATTTCATAAAAATCGGAATAAATCTGTAGATTTGTATAAGAAACAAACATACTCACAAATAAACAAACAAAGCCACAAACAAACATCCTTTTTATATATATAGAAAGATAGAAAGATTTCCCGCAAAATGCCAGTCTTTTGTTTTTCTATTGAGATTTCCTGTCATTGTATGTGGCTGCCACTTTCTGAAAATTATATATTGACTTTTGGAGGTCATCTTCTGAAACGCCAGCAATACCAAATCATCTGCAAAGAGAATTGAGTCCAATTTAAGGAGCTTATTGATTTGTATATATCCATGACCAGTTTGCTTCCACTCTTTAATTTTTCGGTTCATATAGATAATACAGAGAATTGGTGATAATCCACATCCTTGTTTTATTCCAGTGTTGATGGGTGTCCATGATGATTGCTATATTATTTTGACTATACAGGGTGTTACGTAATTCAGGGATAATAAGTACCTAGCGTGATTCTTTGCATGAAAATGTCGAAAACCTAAAATTTAAATTGCGTCGTTACGTCATTTATGATCTTTCCGCACCAGCAGTTCATTACATTCAAAGGGACGATTACAATTAAATCGGCGGCAATTGTTGAGATTAAACGACGTTTTCGACAGGTTTTCAGAAAACTTCGCGTGATGTTTAGACCCTTAACATTTGAGTTTTGAACATTTTGCATAAGGAACTTTAGGTTTGTAATCATGCAAAGGATCACGCTTATTGTCCCTGAATTACGTTACACCCTGTATATGTTATGAATATTATTAATAAACTGTTTTGGGACATTATCTTCTACCAGGATTTATAATAGCTTTGATCTGTCTACTTTGTCAAAGGCCTTCTTGAAATCAACAAAAGCCACATGTGTTGCAATATTCAATTATTTATGTTTTTCCAATAATAGTTTCATTGTAAATTATCCATTTGTGGATGACCTTCCTATACGAAATCCCATTTGTTCTTCTACAATAAGACTGTCGTAAAATTTTGATAATTTATTTTTTATTATATTGGCAAATATTTTGTAGCCTGAATTCAATAGGTTAATCCTGCGATAATTATCCTGGCGATTGTTTTTCTTGAAGATCGGTATTATAATTGCATTTCCACAACTTTCTGGTGGTGCCTGTCCATACCAGATCTTATTTAGCAAATTGAGAAATTTTTCTAAAAACAGTTGGCTTGAAAATTTAAATAGTTCAAGACTGATGTGGTCCTCTCCTGGTGCTTTGTTTCTTCTGAGAGTTTTAATAACAGTAATTAACTCCTCCTTTGTAATTATCTCATAGTTAATATTTCTTGAGAACTGAAGGGGGAAAGGTTCATCAGTTCTTGTCCATAAACTTTGAAAATATTTACTCCATGTACTGTTTGAGATGCAGTTCAGATGTGCTCTCTCTCTTACTTTCTATCTTCATCAGCATGCTTGCGTGCATATTGATTTATCATTATAAAAATTGGGGTATTGCGAACTAAAGATATATAATTCGTTTTACTTTAATTGCTTTAAAGTTTTCTTAATACTTTTTTATATTTTGAGACCATTGGATAAATGTAATTTAAAATGATGCTTATTGATTTAATGTAGATTTAATTCATTTTTCTTTAGATTTAAGATTAAGTTATCCCACGACTATAACTTATGTGTAGATCTATAACATGGGATTTATATATATGGTACTAGCTGAATTACCCGGCGTCGCTCGGAGAAAAGTATAGTTTTTTCATATTTAAGTATACAGGGTGTTCTCGAATAACGTGTACAAATTTGGGGGGGGGGGTGACAGAGAGATCAAATCTAAGCAACATTTTCTTCTTTCATTTTTCTCTCTGTGGCATTGTTTTTGAGATAAAAAATGTTGGAGGTCGCGTAGACGTAATATGCCACTCAATCCCTGCTTCTAGAACACGTCACAATCATGGTCAATCATGTAATTAAAAGAACAAAAAAACATTGCATACAATAAAATAATGTGACTTGTTTTTTATAAACATGCAAATGTTTTAGAATAAGTTTTCTAATTGACTTCCTCTGGCATGAATGCATGCTTTACAACGTTGTAGCATGGACTGACGTACACGTTCAACAGTTCCTGGTTCTTCGCGAATCTCGTCCGCAGATACGGCGACTCTCGTTAACAGCTCTTCATCGGATCCCACATGTGCCTCGTATACCAATGTCTTTAAGTGTCCCCACAGAATATAAACAACTGTTTCTTGCAAGTAGGAATTTCAATATTTTTTATCTCAAAAACAATGTTCCAGAGAAAAAAAATGAAAGACGGAAATGTTGCTTGCATTTGATCCCTCTATCACCTCCCCCCTCCCCCAAGTTTGTACACGTTATTTGAGAACGTTCAGTATACACGCTTCAGCAAAAGAAAAAGTATTTAAAAGTTGTAATACTTAATTCATACAGGCATCAATCGATGAATATAAGTCCTCTTTGACTTCTACAATAACGACAGCTGTTCAAAGTGATTATCATAAGCGTTGAGATATTTTTGAATACGGCGAACAGTTTCTCCTATCCATTTCCTAGCAAACTCTTATTAGTAATCTCCTATGTCTAGGTGGCAATTGTGATCTTCTTTTATCAGGATCGTTTTCATTCAATGCATGTAATAATATTGGGGTGTAAGCTTTCGATTTTGCTGTTACGGAAAAAATTATAGATTATATCTAATAAAGTGTGTATAAATATTTTTTGCGAACTCTGAATAGAAATTAAAAGATACGTTGTATTCCCGCGCGAAAGACTTGCATCATTGTTGATGCTGCTTCACGGAACAATCGCAAAAGTCTTCATTAAACAAAGCAAACGTCACAATTTTTTAAGGCTGGCAAAAATCCCATTCAGCTTCAGGTAAATTGAATTTTAAAAATAAACTACAATGGAAAGGAAGAATGAAAAAACAAAATCCTTTCTTAGCGAGCACCTAAAAGCCAAGAGACATATACTTGTCAAATTTCAAGTTTGTAGGCTTTATAGTTCTGGAGATTTCGTGATGAATGAATGAATGAATGAGTGAGTGAGTGAGTGTTTACAATTTTCGCTCTTTCTTTTATATAATAGTATAGATATCTAAGTTAAAGTAAGAACAGATTATTACATCATAATTATTTTAGTTATTAAGTTTAGGCAGACAGAAATCTCATGCATTTATCGAGATGGCTGTTCGATCAAGTTCGTCCATCAACACAGAAGCAAGCTTCAGTCAACACTGGATGCTGGTCGACTTCAAGGAGGAAGTCATGTTTTAGAACGGGAAGAGATTAAGAGCCCGGAATTTAAGGAATTTTTGAAAAATTGGTTAAAGATCAAAATTGTTGTTGAGGCACCTGTCAGAAAGTGATAATGACCTGACAACGGTCAAATGGCGAACTTACTTCTCAATGGTGATTATTGGATACCTTTGTTTTAATTCAGCAAGAAATTTGAAAATGTTAGTTTTATTCCGCAGACATGGCATAGCCCAAGAATCAAATCATTTCCACCGCCTGGAGAAGAAACGATTCATTGACTGACCACTGCATCGTCCTCGCCGAGAGAGAGAGAGACCCGGATCCCTTTTTCCTTAGAACTGAGAAGGAAGATCCACGACCAAGGAGAGAGACTAGAAGGATGCAGGGCCCAGAAGCAAGAGCTGCCGCCACCCTTGGATCACCTCATCGGAACGAACAGCAGACAGCCTTGGTAAAGCAGCTAACCAGATAAAAGCTATGATTCCACGTCTTAAGGCCTAGTTTCGTTACATACACAATTTCACGCATACCTAATAGTTCAATCAGACATTCTTTCATGAATATATACATATCTTTACTTATATTGCATTATTTTGATAACATTAGTCTTACACATGATTAATAGGCGTACATAAGGTTTAATATACTTTGTTTAGGCATGTTTACAAATAATCACAGAGACACCTTTTGTATCCACTTGTTAACACTTATTATGGGTTTGAAATTGTTTATTGGTTGAAGATTCGGAAAAATATCAAAAACAAAATTTATTTATCTATTTAGAATTTCGTTGGATAACTGTTACATTTTGATTACTCTTAGGAGCCTATTGAATTAATTTGCATTTAAGAATCAGAATTTATATTTCACGCTACTGAAATTACACTCAATTAGACCTTATAATTATTTCAGGCATTAAATTAAACTTTATTGAATTCTTACCTTATTTCATTTGTAATTTGTCACTATAATTTATCATTAATAAACTATATTGTTATTATTGTTAACTGCTTATGTTTTGGTCACCAGCTTGTTTCCGTTAGCTTTGAATGTGTGGAATGTATTACTTATGTATGGGAGGTCAGATTATTTACACTAAATTATACTTCATTAGAAATATCATTAATTTAGTTTTCGTTCTAAATTTTTAATTATACCATTAGGACCTCACGCACCCCCCCCCCCCCGAAACCTTATAACACGTAACTTTGAACAAGTTCCGACTACCATAAATTTTACATTACGTTCATTCATGATACATCATTCCAAGTTGTTTGATATATTCCAGTAATATCTTAGCCTTGATGGTTTCCAATGAACAATACTGGTTCTACTAAAACATATACCACTGAACCAGTATTAATTAAAATTGATTTTATAATTTTTTCATTCATGACACGTCATTCAAATTTCATTGCCATATATCACTAGGTAACCACAAAAGTTCTTGCCGTTTTTAATTCCGAAAAACAAAATGATGTACTCAAAAAGCAGCATATGGCTAGTCCTCAAAGTAATCCCCTTTGGCATCTAGCACCTTCTGCCAACGTGTCTCCAGTTGATTAAACCCTTGGCTATAAAACTTGCTGGTTTTGGGCACAAAGACGTCTGTGAGTGCCTTTCGCATTTGTGCCTCGGTCTGTACCATTGGTGTAGGATTTTCCACGATGGTTGTCTAGAGAATGGAGGTGATAAGCCTTTGGAGAAAGAACTGGTGAGTAAGGTGGACGACAGTTTCCAAGCCAAGCCGCTCTATGGTTTTTCTGGCTACCCGCGCCACATGTGGCCAAGCATTGTCATGAAGGAAGAGTATCCCTTTGCGATTCAGCAATGTTGGCTCCTTCTGCTGCAGTGCCTGTTGCACACATTCCAACTTCTGTGAGTACAGGTCCCCAGTGATGGTTTGACCAGTTGATAGCAGCCTCTAGTGAACTATTTTTCGTCTACTCTACCAGAGACAGTAGACAACGGGGTTCATCAGAAATGGCTAATTCTCCCGACCTGAATTTCTGCAACCAATGCTTTGCAGTGCGTTCATTCACAGCATCATTCCCAAACGCAAAACACATTCTACGGCTTGATGCTGCTGCTGATAAGTCCACCTTGAAGTCATAAAGCAAACAACAACTAACCATCTCCTTCGATACCTACATTTGTCCTCACTTCTGCCCAACAGCCCTTTATTTATACAGGTAATCTTTCTGCTCCCCCCTGACAGATTTTGAACCACACTATACACGCATTTGCATATCTTCTATCACTTCCTTTCAGGCCCGTGTCCAGAATTTTATTTCGCGGGGGGGGGGGGGGGTGTTGAGGGGGCTGACAGTATTCTTCTAGCGGGAGAGGAGGTCACCCTTGCAACAGAAATAGTTGACAAAATGGAAAATTTCGAGAGGGGGTGCAGCCCCCATCCCCCTGGGTACGGCCCTGCTTATTTTATGCCAACATAAAAAATAGCAAAAACTTTTGTGGTTACCTAGTAGCATTGAAACTTTTTCATGGACCCTAACGATACCAATAAACTACTTAACTTTGAAACAATTACGACTGTCATTAATTTTACGTTATAACCATTCGTGACACATCACTCTATATTTTTTGATATATTGCATGCCAGATCTTAGCATTGAAATTTTCCAATGGACCGTAATTATAACACTAAAATTAATTCGGAATCTCTTTAGCAATAGTGCTAACCAGATTATTAATGGTGACAAAATATTGCGCACACCTTCTATCCGTAGAATACTCAGGGTTCTTTTATAAGCAATAACCTATTTGCGATTTTATTAGCGCCTGTTGCTGAACTGCCTCTAACATCCCTTTGGATTCAGACATAAACCATCATATCAGTAATGACGTGGACACGCTACAGGAACGGTTCTATATGAGAGGAATGGCTATAAACAAGGAAAACAGTTGTTGCTAGAAAGCGTCCCTTTCTGATTACAGAGAAACTGCTGGGGATCATATTTGACAGCCACTTCAACTCTTTCGATCAGAGGGAAAATTTGACTTACCAGTTCAATAAGTTACGCTATCTGGTAAAGAATTATGTCGAATCTTGACTACAATGGAAATAATTGTAGTACTGAAATCTAAAATTATGCAGAAGATAACTTATGGTTTGCCAGTCTGGGCCACACCTCACAAATTCATGCAGAGCAAACTAAAAGTAGCCTATAATAATATCATCCGTATAGCATTGAACAAATATGGAGATTAGTCGATAATTAAAATCTGTAATTAATGTAACTTGTTCATATTCTATCGTCATTTGGTTAAAATTACGTGAACTAGTAAAAGCTTTTGACTCTGCGACGCATCAGGCCTATTATGCTAAAACACAGCTCTCTGCAGACTGCAGGCAATCAATTATTAATCCAACCGCCTATTATAATTTCGGGAGAAGTTCTTTCCACATAATACGTTGAAATTGTGGAATGAACTTCGTTTGAGTGACCGTCAAAATATACTCAAATGTGATATAACATCTTACATAAAAAACCGACAACATTCTTACGTTATCATTAGTCAGAGTGTGCTCACACGTCAGAATATGACCCAACTCATTGTTACTTTATCCATGGGGACGCATAATAATAATTTATATTAATAATTTAACAACAACTGAGGGGAACCAGCATAGACAACTACACTGATGAACTTCATGTTGTCCCCCAACAGGCGAAAGCCCAAACAGGGGTTGATGGAAAACACATAAAAGTAAGGAAAGAAAAGAAAACAATCAAGAAAATAAGTGAAAATGAAGATCGTTAGAAGCCAAAAGGCTGATGTCATTAAAACGATTAAGATAGTTAGTTACAATTTCATTTACATGGTTAATACGCGAAATAAAAGTTTTCCATTTAAGAGAGGGATTAGGTACATAACCCCTATGTGTCAACCTCAGATTTTGAAAGTTAAAATCATTCATCAACTGTGCAACATTCAGTCTTCCAAGAAATACACTTACAATAATGTTCATAAAACTTTCATTAAAGATGCGCTGAATATTGAAAACATTATGATTCTGTATTAAAAACACATGATTACCTAAATTCTTCCCCAAAAAAGCATTAAAACTAGAACATTTGAGTTGGATTTTTTGCAAAGCTTGAGAATTACCATCATGCCAAATCCAGGCACAATAAGTTATTTTCGGTATCACAAATGGCTTAAACAAAGTAAAAAAGGTTCTAATATCGGAGAAAAAATGAATGCAACGCGAAATCTTTATATATAAAAATTCAGGTTCAGGGTGCGTCTGTAAATGTTCTAAAAACTTTTGAACCGCTTATCCGTAGAGTTCATAGTCGCACCATATGTTCGTTAGGTCCAGAGTAAGGTTTATATGTCCCCAAAGTGTGGGGGAAAGGGTAAAAATCATGTATCTTGGTTTATGTTTGTTTGTTTACTCAAGAGATGGCGACAGGGTTTGTTTACTTTTTTTAATATAAACCTTTCCCTTGAAACCGAAACTGGAGAAATTACGAGAGCAAGCACAGCAAAAAATGTTGGATATATAGGCAAAACCCTCACCGGTGAGAGAATGATGACGTAATTTTTCACTGGGCTAACCGTTTTTTTCTCGGTGAGGACGGTGAGACTAACCGGTTATGCATAGCAGCACTAACTGGCGTTTCTGACCGCGTTAAAATGACGTCACAAATTTCTCACTAGGATTTCTGACCGATCAAGCGCTAACTCTTCTCACCGGTGGGAGTTTTTGACCTTAGCCTAAGAATACACAGATGCGTCAATCCAGGTTAAGCTGAGGGAAACTCGATGAGTCTTGCAACTGGCCTCAGTTACTGCAGCGCACCAAGCATCCGTCAGGGTCACATTCGGATCAGCAGAGCAGATTACACGCTATAAGTGGAGAAACATAAACTTATAAAGCCCGTACCACGGATTAAAAATGCGGATTAAGGTCTGTATTTTTAATATGTGGTCTGTACACATTGAGTGACCTTTTTTTAACAAAGAGAGAGGATTATGAAGAGCTGCAAATTTCCAATGCATGCTGCAAAACGTGCATACACATTTTTTTTGTATCTGCATCAAACAGATACTAAAAATAAACAGTTAAAAAAAAAAAAAA